>PVKU01013508.1:0-28439 GCA_004027475.1 Anoura caudifer | reverse complement strand
GAGAGGACCCAAATAAACACAATCAGAAATGAAAGAGGAGAGATTACAACTGACACCACAGAAATACAAAGGATTGTAAGAAATTACTATGAAGAACTGTATGCCAAGAAATTTGAAAACCTAGGTGAAATGGACAAGTTTCTAGAAAAATATAATCTTCCAAAACTGAATGAAGAAGAAGCAGAAAGCTGAACAGACCAATAACAGCAGATGAAATTGAAGCAGTAATAAAAAAACTCCCGACACAAAAAAGCCCTGGACCAGATGGTTTCACGGGAGAATTCTACAAAGAATTTAAGGAAGAGTTAACCCCTATCCTTCACAGACTATTCCAAAAAATCCAAAATGATGGAAGACTCCCAAACTCTTTTTATGAAGCCAGCATCACCCTAATCTCCAAACCAGATAAAGACACAACAAAGAAAGAAAACGTCAGGCCCATATTGCTGATGAACATAGATGTTAAAATCCTCAACAAAATATTGGCAAACCACATCCAACAATACATTAAAAAAATCATACACCATGACCAAATGGGATTCATCCCAGGGATGAAAGATGGTTCAATATGCGCAAATCAGTAAATGTAATACACCATATAAACCAAAGCAAAGACAAAAATCACATGATCATGTCAATAGATGTGGAAAAACCATTTGATAAGGTACAATGCCCATTTATGATAAAAAACACTCAGCAAAGTGGGAATAGAGGGAACATTCCTCAACATAATAAAGGCCATATATGAGAGACCTACAGCCAACATCATACTCAATGGGCAAAAAATAAAATCTTTTCCACTAAGATCAGGAACAAGACAAGGTTGTCCACTTTCATCACTTCTATTCAATATAATATTGTAAAACTTAGCCACAGTGATTAGACAAGGAAATAAAAGGCATCCAAATCAGAAAGGAAGAAACAAAACTATCATTGTTTGTAGATGACATGATAGTGTACATAGGAAATCCTATAGACTCAGCCAAAAAGCTGCTCGACATAACAAATGAATTTGGCCAAACAGCCGAATACAAAGTCAATATCCAGAAATCAAAGGCATTTTTGTATACCAACAAGGAAACAGCAGAAGCAGAAATCAAGAAAAAAATCCCATTTGATATAGCAAAAAGAAAAATAAAATAGCTAGGAATAAACCTAACCAAGGAGGTAAAAGACCTGTACTCAGAAAACTACACAACACTGAAGAAAGAAATCAAGGAAGACACACGCAAATGGAAACATATACCGTGTTCATGGATCGGAAGAATTAACATCAAAATGTCCATACTACCCAAAGCAATCTACAAATTCAATGCAATACCTATTAACGTACGAATGGCATATTTCACAGTCTTAGAACAAACACTTCAAAAATTTATATTGAACCATAAATGACCCCGAATAGCTGCAGCAATTTTGAAAAAGAAGAGCAAAGTTGGAGGGATCACAATACCTGATACCAAACTGTATTACAAGGCCACTGTAATCAAAACAGCCTAGTACTGGCATAAAAACAAGCACATGGACCGATGTAACAGAACAGAGAGCCCAGAATTAAACCCAAATCTCTACAGTCAATTAATATTCGACAAAGTGGGTAGCAACATAAAATGTAGTAAAAATAGCCTCTTCAACGAGTGGTGTTGGGAGAAGTGGACAGCTATGTGCAAAAAAATGAAACTCGAGCACCAACTTAAACCATACACACAAATAAATTTAAGGTGGATAAAAGATTTAAATATCAGCTGTGACACCATTAAAGTCCTAGAGGAGAACATAGGCAGGAAAATATCAGATATTTCACTCAGCAACATTTTTACTGATATGTCTCCTAAAGCAAGGGACATAAAGGAAAGAATAAACAAATGGGATCTCATCAAAATCAAAAGCTTCTGCATGGCTAAAGAAAACAGTATTAAAATAAAAAGAGAACCAACTGAATGGGAAAACATATTTGCCAATGATACCTCAGACAAGGGCTTAATCTCCAAAATATATAAAGAACTTACATGACTCCACTCGAAGAAGACAAGCAAACCAATTAAAAAATGGGCAAAGGACTTGAACACACATTTCTCCAAGGAGGGCATACAGAGGATCCAGAGACACATGTAAAGATGCTCAATATCACTAGGTATCAGAGAGATTCAAATTAAAACCACAATGAGATACCACTTCACACCAGTCAGAATGGCCATCATAAACAAAGCAACAAACAACAAGTGTTGGAGAGGTTGTGGAGAAAAGGGGACCCTAGTGCACTGTTGGTGGGATTGCAGACTGCTACAAACACTATGGAAAACAGCATGGAATTTTCTAAGAAAACTAAAAACGGATCTACCTTTTGACTCAGCAATCCCACTGCTAGGATTATATCCTAAGAACCCTGAAACACCAATCCAAAAGAACCTATGCACCCCAATGTTCATAGCAGCACAACTTACAATAGCCAAGTGTTGGAAGCAACTTAGGTGCCCATCAGTAAATGAATGGATCAAAAAATTATGGTACATTTACACAATGGAATTCTATGCAGCAGAAAGAAAGAAGGAGCTCCTAACCTTCCCAACAGCATGGATGGAGAGCATTATGCTAAGTGAAATAAACCAGGCAGTGAAAGACAAATACCATAGGATCTCATCTTTAACAGGAACCTAAACAACAAAACAAGCAAAATATAACCAAAGACACTGAAATAGAGAACAGGCTGACAGTGACCAGAGGATAGAGGGGAGGGAATTTCAGGGGAAAAGGGGAAGGGTTTACAGGAACAAGTATAAAGGACACATGGACAAAAACTAGGGAGGGTGGAAATGGGAGGGAGGTGGGGAGGCCTGGGGCGGTGGGCTGGGATGGCAGTAAAAGAAAACTGTACAAAAACAACAATTAAAATAAAAAAATAAATATTTTTAAAAAGAAAGAAATGTAAGAGAAATCCTTGAATAATTGCATTTCCCTCTTCCACTTCTGAATGTGAAATCTATGCTCTGGACCCCTACATTTCTATGGAAAGTCTTCATTTCTTCCCTCCTTCCAAGGCCAGGACTCACCTTCCTTTTGGAGGATAAGGAGCTCTGAGGTGAGTGCAAATGTGCCTGTGTATTCCTTATACTGCATTTATCCCCCAGCCGGGGTTCAAGCATGGCAAACAAGAACTCTAGGGCAGATTGCTAAAAGAAGATCCTGGCTTGGAAAGTGCTGCCAGCTGGTCTCGTACCCACATCTTTTCAGTAAATTTCTCTCAAGCATATGTACACATACAAATATGCCTTCTGTTGAAAGTAGTGAAATAATCTTTCACCATGGAGGCTGCAGAAAATGTGCTGAGCCATGAGACTGAAGCAACACTCTCAAGTCTGGGTACAGATTTTCATGGAGTAAAGATCCTGTTAGCACCATCACTGAGCAGTGCACAGCTTGAATATTCAGCAGATTGGAGTGGCCCCTGTGAGCACAATTCCAAGCATGAAAGTCCTGCTGGGACATGCTAATCTCCTCCCCTGTCCACCTGGCTAAGGAGGCTCCAGAGTCAGCTCTGCTGCATTCCCATTTCACTTCCTTCACTGCACTGACATCTCTCGGAAATCACCTGCCTGGTTTTGTATACATGTTGTCTCTCTCCCCACAGGAATGTAGGCCTCGTGATCTGTTTAGCTCATAGATGAATTCCTGGTACCTGGAACCTGGATGCTCAGTCCATACTGTCACAGGCCTGTCCACAGACAAAGCTGGTCTCTGTTCTGAACCATCAGTCATTGTATCTGCCTTGCCCACAGGGAGTTGGGCCCCCCTGCCCCTCAGCTGCAGGGGCCCTGGGCAGTGAATTCTGACCCACCAGCTTCTCCTTCTTGGCAGTCCAACCTAAGATACAGGTAAAGGCTTATGTCAGGGAGGTGACAGAGTGGCCACTAGTAGCAGGGCTGGCTTCATAGGCATGTGACCAGTTAGAGGTGACACTGCAGGAGACCTGGGCCAGCCCAAGACACAGGGTTGCAGAGGAATCTGGTGCTGCTGGGCTGGGAGACAGTGAGGAGGAAGCCAAGAGTCCACTCTTCATGGGTGTGCAGTCGAGTGTGAGATACACGCAATGAGCCACTCACAGCTCAGTGTGATGCGTGCTCTCAAAGCTGACTGCTCTGTGCTGCTTGGGAACACGGAGGAACAAACTGCTCTTCACTCTGGGGTAGTGTAGGAAGGCTTCCAGAGGAGATGCCCTTGAGTAGAAACTTGAACAATGAGTGGGAGTTTGCCAGGAGCAAGGAGATTCATGCAAAGGGATCTGGGTTCAAAGCCCATCACTGCCACTGTGTAAGGTATGCTCTCTGTGTCTCCCTCTGTGAGAGAGTGATAATGGCCTTCATGCTTTATGCTTGTCAGAGTCACAACAATGGAGCAAAAGGTTGGGCTCCTGCACTCATACAAGGCAGCTCTCATTCCAAGTGTAGGGTGACACACATTTCTTGTCTTCTCTCTACCCTCTATTTCCTCCCTTATCGCCTTGTCTAGGTTCAAACCCTCCTCCTGACTGGGCTTGCACCTTGATTCTTGCCTGGGCCAACTTTATGGTTAAGTCCCATGGGCCTTAGCCAGACCACTACCTGGACCCCAACCAGCATGACTCCTGACTAGCTGCATAGGCTTGTCTTTATCACCTAGACTGCATCTTAGCAGCTTTTAGTGACCCAGCCCAGCTGCTGGTGAGGCCTGTCCAGCTCTGCTTGTCCTGTGGCTGCCCTCCTTTCTACCTGTGCTGCTGTGCATCCACACCCCTAACCAGTCTGTGTCTGAGGAACAGGGTGGAGGAGCAGATTGAAGATGTGAACATTCAGGTGGCATCCATGATAAAACCTTCAGCTGCCATTTCAGCTGCTTTGGGGAAGTCACCCATATTTGTCCCCATCTTCCTCCTTCCCTGTATTTCTCTCAGGGCTCTGGAAACAGGATTCATGAGCTCACACCTGAAAATGCTTTTGAAGATGAGAAGCACTGAGCATTTCCCCAACAGCCCTCAATTTACTTTTTCAACATTCTCTCTGGGTTGTCAAGCCTTTGTAGTTATTTTTATAAATAGCAATTGCTGGCTGTTTCCATTTTTACTCAGGAAAACTTCACCTCTAGCTGGAACCAGCTACCAACCTATAGCAGACCAGCCATGGGGCCAGATATGCTGTTTCTCTTAAACAACCCCTTCTTTCCACATCCCTCCCACTCCTGCAGACCCCACTCTCACAGCCTCATGTGCTTCCAATGTCAGCCCATCTCCCTGTTGCCAAGCCACTCATTTGTCTCAGTTACTTCCCTCTACACAGAGCCCAAGTTCTCCATGGCCTGGCCACAGCTCACCTGCTCAGTCACATCCCTTGCCTTGTCCCTTACCACGTCCTTGGCTCAGACATCCTGAGCTACCTGCTGTTCCCTAAAGCACCAGGCTTACTCATACCTCTAGGCCAGGAGAGAAGCCATGTCCTGGAAAGCAGAGACTGAGTCTTGTGGTGGGCCTGCCACAGCATGGAGGGGAAAGCAAGTTCCTAGACTAATTAATGTATATTTTTAATATAATGTTTAAATCATACAAAAATGTATGGGGAATAGCATAATGAACCACCTGTTTCAGGGAATGAAATGCTACCTTTATGTCTATGGACCATTTTTTTCCCCTCTAACTTTCCCCATCAGAGAAAACCACTCTTTTAAATTTGGTGGTATTTCTAGGAAAGTATTTATGCTTTTGAGATTACACACACACACACACACACACACACACACAACCTATATAACATCTGGTATTGTTTTGTATGTTTTTATTTTATTTTATTTTATTTTTTAAATATATTTTATTGATTATGTTATTACAGTTGTCCCATTTCCCCCTGCATCATTCCCTTCCACAATGCACACCCACTCCCACCCACATTCCCCCTTTAGTTCATGTCCATGTGTCATAACTTCTTTAGCTTCTACATTTCCCACACTATTCTTGCCCTCCCCCTGTCTATTTTCTACCTACCATCTATGCTACTTATTCTCTGTACCTTTTCCCCTCTCTCCTCCTCCCAGTACCCTGTTGCTAACCTTCCATGTGACCTCCATTTCTGTGGTTCTGTTCCTGTTCTAGCTGTTTGCTCAATTTGCTTTTGTTTTAGGTGTAGGTATTAATATCTGTGAGTTTGCTGTCCTTTTACTGTCATATTTTTATCTTCTTTTTCTTAAGTAAGTCCCTTTAACATTTCATATAATAAGGGCTTGGTGATGATGAACTCCTTTAACTTGACCTTATCTGAGAAGCACTTTATCTTCCCTTCCATTCTAATGAAAGCTTTGCTGGATAGAGCAATCTTGGATGTAGGTCCTTGACTCCATGACTTCAAATACTTCTTTCCAGCCCCTTCTTGCCTGTAAGGTCTCTTTTGAGAAATCAGCTGACAGTCTGATGGGAATTCCTTTGTAGGTGACTTTCCCCTTATCCCTTGCTGCTTCTAGAATTCTCTCCTTCATTTTAATCTTGGCTAATGTAATTATGATGTGCCTTGCTGTGTTCCTCCTTGGATCCACCTTCTTTAGGACTCTCTGAGCTTCCTGGACTTCCTGGAAGTCTATTTCCTTTTCCAGAATGGGGAAGTTCTCCTTTATTATTTGTTCAAATAAGTTTTCCACTTGTTGCTCTTCTTCTACCCCTTCTGGTACCCCTATAATTCAGATGTTGGGACATTTAAAGATGTCCTGGAGGTTCCCAAGCCTCTCCTGATTTTTTTGAATTCTTGTTTCTTCATTGTTTTCTGTTTGTTTGTTTCTTTCTTCCTTCTGGTCCACCCCATTGATTTGAGTACCATTTTTCCTCCCATCACTATTGATTCCCTGTGCATTTTCCTTAATTCACTTATTGTAGCCTTCATTTGTTCATCTAATTTGTGAGCAAAATCAACCAATTCTGTGAGCATCCTGATCACCAGTGCTTTGAACTGTGCATCTGATAGGTTGGCTATCTCTTGATCACTTAGATGAATTAGCTCTGGGGCTTTGATCTGTTCTCCCATTTGAGCCATTTTTTTGTTTTTGTTTTTTTATTTTGTTTTGTTTTGTTTTTGGTCTGGTCGGGCCTGTTAAGTAGTGAGGGGTGGAGCCTTAGGTGTTCCCCAGGGTGGGGCATCCCAGTAGCTGGGTTGTGACACTGTATGTGGGGGCGGGGTCAGAGAGGGAACAATGGCACTTGGTCTGCTCTCGTATTTCAGTCCCTTCCGCCACTTTCCACAAGCAAATTGGGCCTTTCTGTTGGTGATTTCTGTGTGGGTGGGCTTGTGTACATTCTAGGACTCTGTGGGTATCTCCATCAAACCCTCCTGTGAGGCTGGGAGTCTCTCCTGGCACCTCAACCCCACAGGTATTTTCAATTGGTGTTTTTAGGTTTTATTTCCCAGCGCTGGGGCCCTGGGTTGCAATGTCTGTCTCACTCCCTGTTTTCACCTGGATTATCTGTGCACAAATGTGGGACTGCCTGGTCAGCCAGCCACCTTGCGCAGCCTCACTGGGCCTGCCCGTTACCACCCTGCACCCAGGGTCTGCTGGCCACCTGCATGCCTGGGGCTCCTGAGCACCTGGGTCTGCCAAACTCCGCTCCCTCCTGCCATGACTGTGCCCCTCTTACTGGTCTGGATGAATGGTTGTTGGACTTCTGTATAGTTCAGTTTTCTGTTAGTTCTTGTTGTTTTCTTGTTTCTAAATCTTTGTTGTCCTTAATTTTGGTTGTGCGAGGAGGCACAGTGTGTCCACCTATGCCTCCATCTTGTCCAGAAGTCCGTTTTGTGTTTTTAGACCTTATGTAAATGCTAATTTATTATACATATACTTATGAAATTTACTTACATTTTAGTCACATATTCAACAAACTATGCCTTGCTTTCTTGATAATTCTAGTAATATCTCTTTATCATAGTCTTTAAAAATTTTTTAAAATATTTTATTTATTTATTTTTAGAGAAGGAAAGGGAGGGAGAAAGAGAAGGAGAGAAAGATCAATGTGTGGTTGCCTCTCACAGGTTCCCCACTGGGGACCTGGCCCGCAACCCAGGCATCTGCCCTAGACTGGAAATCAAACTGGCTACCTTTTGGTTCACAGGCTGGCACTCCACCCACTGAGCCACACCAGCCAGGGCATCTTTTTATCATAGTCTTAACAAGAGTCATGTCAACTAGAGATATACCAAAGAGGAGAGTGCTGGGAGTGATGTAGGCTGTAGGAAAATACTTTATCACTGATATTCTTTAGGCATATGCCATCACTGATATGCCTGTGCATGCTGGTAGTAAAAGGTAGACTGACTTTTGGTAGTGTCTTTGCTTAGGCTTCCATGACAAAATACCATAGACTAGGTGGCCAAAGCAACAGGTATTTATGCCTCACAGTTCTGGAGGCTGGAAATCCAAGATCAAAGTGCCAGCAGACTCAGTTTCTGGCAAAGGTCCTCTTTCTGATTTGCAGGTCCTCTTCCTTCTTGCCATGTCCTCACATGGTAGAGATGGGGGGTAGGGCGTGGGGGGATGGTGTTGGGGGTGGAGGGGAGAAGGGGGAGAGGCAAGAGTAAGAGGAGAAACTTTGAGAAAGCTCTCTAGTGTCTCTTCTTATAAGGACACTAATCCCATTATGGGGGGCCCCATCCTTATGACTTCATCAAAATCTAATTACATCTCAAAGGTCCCATTTGCAAATACCATCACATTGGGGATCAGGGCTTTAAAATATGAATTTAGGGAGGGGACACAATTGAGCCCATAGTAAATGGTTTTATTGTTTTTAAATTCTGTACAGACAATAGATTCCTTATCGCCTGCAGTAGGGCAGATCATTGCCCCTACTCCTTCCACTGGGCACATCACTGATACAAACACATTCCATTTTTTAAAAAATGTAGAAAAGGGACACTTTCAAGAAATATTCAGAGAATTCACCCTCTCCTTCACTTTGCCCTACCCCATTCCACCCTTGTCAGATTTGCCCCTAGGCCTTTGCTTCCAAGGTTCTCTCCTTCTTGAGACCCCTTTGGACTTTTCCCTCCGTCCTCATGATCTGGCGAGCAGCTATCTGTCTTTCACAGCTCAGCTCAGCTCCAGCTTCACCTTCTGTGTAATTCTTTTTTGGTATGTCACCAGTGGAGTACATTTCTATCCCATGAAGCCCTCATTATACCAACTTCTGGCAGCATGCCACAGACTCCATATCCAGGAGGCAACATGCTTTGGACTCAGACAAACCTGATTCCCAAATCCACCTCAACTGCTTATTAGCAAATTGCTTCTCTGATCTTCAGATTTCTCAGCAGAAAGTGGGGGAGAATAATAGCTACCTCATAGCATCATGGTGAGGATTTGATTAAATGAGGTACAGTCCCAAAGTTGAGGGGCAGGGTGAGAGAAGGAGAAAAGTATAATAAGAACACCAAAAGCCCTATTTGTAATTAATTTGGGCCCCAGTAATATGAAAGTTGACCAAACTTAGCAATCAGCAAGAGGAATTCATTTGTGGGTCTAAAGTAAAATTTGCAGAGGGGATGTCAAGAGACCAGTGGGAGAGCTAGTTCCTGCCAGGGTTTAGGCCATAACCATAACATAGACAAAATATTGAAAGTATTGAACTCTGATGAGTATTAGTTCTATATGTAACTTGAAAGTAAGACAGCTGATCCTCTTAAAAATATTTCATAATCCAGGTTCCTCATGCTCCTCATCATCATTAATGAACACTCATTATGTGACCACTGTTCAAAAGATGTCACTGGGTATTTCTCCAGTTTGACTGAATGAGGCTTGATCTCTTTACTAAAAAATGATACCAGTCTTTTCACATATTATTCATTTAATTCTCACAGTGATCCATGAGGGAGTTTTTCTTTTCTTTTCTTTTCTTTTTTTTGGTTGATGACTTTGTCAAGCCTCAGTGGTGTAGGACAATTAAGTGTTCACTTCTTTCAGATGGCCTGTGGTTGGCTGTAAGGCACCTGAACCAGGCTGAGCTCCAGGCTGTGGACTCCTGGCTTTGACCTCAGGCTGATGCTGCTGGTTAGGTTGACATGTGCTCCATATTCTCTGCTCTTCCTTGGGCCAGTGGGTGCCCAGGGCATGCCCTTTTCATGGCAAATGGCAGGGGCACATGAGCATGGGCAGAAATATATGATGCTTCTTGAGGTTGTGAACCCTCAGAAGAATTACATATGTCAAAATGATCTTCTCATGGTTACCTGGGCCCAAATTCATAACCAGAGTCTAGTTGCTGAGCAAGGCCTCTCACACACTGCATTTTGGGAAAAGCCACAGGCTGAGCTCTCAGCTTCCTATGCTATTTCCTGCCTGTTTACAGTGCAAAAATAAACCACTATAAGAAAATTCCTGGTTTTATCTTTCAACCAATGGACTGAGACCTGACCCATCCAATTGGAACTGCACAAATTGTATACTTATTTGCATCTATACTGACCAACAAGAACTGCACAATTTGAACCAGTCACACCTACATGATTTGGAAGCCTCATTTGTATGAAAGAAACCAAAATGGGAGCTATGGGCTGCAAGTTTCTCTATAAAAGGTAGCCTCTCCTTTGTTTCTGCAGAGCATAATTTAGGTTGCTACCTGAATCTATGTCTCCTAAGCAACAGCTCTTTGTGTTCAAATAAATGCTTTTATTTTTTTCTTTAATTTTTTTAATAATCGATAAATCCATTTAACTAGACACTTTGGAGACCACTGATTTATTTATTTTTTAATCCTCACCCAAGGACATGTTTATTGATTTTAGTTAGAGAGAGAGAAAGGGGGAGAGACAGAGACAGAGAGAAACATTGATGTGAGAGAGAAACATCACTTGGTTGCCTCCCTATGTGCCCCAACTGAACCCACAACCTAGGTACCTAGGGCACAGTTTGCAGGTTCAATATTGGTAATCGAACCTGCAAACTTTCAGTGTGTGGGACAATGCTCCAACCAAGACACCCAGCCAGGGTAATGGTTTTTTTTTTCTTTTTTAAAGATTTTATTTATTTTTAAAGAGAGGGGAAGGGAGGGAGAAAGAAGGAGAGTAAAACATCAATGTATGGTAGCCTCTAGCACACCCACTACAGGGGACATGGCCTACAACCCAAGCATGTGCCTTGACTGGGAATCAAACTGGCCTGGTGATGCTTTGGTTTGCGGGCTGGCACTCAATCCACCAAGCCACACCAGGCAGGGCCTTTATTCTTATTACATTTTAAAATTAATTTTGGTCCACAAGGCCTTAGATAGGAGCTGTTATTGTGTCACTTCTATCTATATTCCACTGAACAAAAAACATCTTTGTATCAGTCTGCTCAGACTGCCATAACAAAATATCACAGACTGGTGGGCTTAAAAAATAAAAATTTATTTTCTGACAGTTTTAGAGGCTAGAAGTCCCAGATCAAGGTGTCAGCTGATTTGGTTTCTCCTGAGGCCTCTCTCCTTGGCTTGCAGGTGGTGGCCTTCTCACTGTGTCCTCCGTATATGGTCTTTTCTCTGTGCAGCTTTTCAATTAGTAAAAGAAGCCTTCCTTAGGAGGAGAAGTTATCCATATTTCAAGTCCCAAGGGATGAGAAAAGCTGAGCCTTGTTCAAAAGTATTAACTTCTTCAGGATATGGGTGTTTCTGCCAAGAAAATTAACGTGCTTTCTGAGAGCTGCTGCTCCATTTCTCATTTTATGGCTGCCTATGTGCCAGGTGCTTTACAAATATTAATTATTCCATTGAACATTTGCAACTGCCCAAGAAGAAGACATTACTTTCCTCACTTCACAGATGACAAATAGACTCAGACTAAGCAACAGTTGAACTCCACGGGACATAAACATGAAATGATTTTATTTTTTTTCTCTAAATCTTTTAGAGATTGATATCAATATCTTTATCACAATTCTTAATAAAATTTTGGGCTGGTCCCAGAACTTTTTGGTTGCTTTCAAGTATTAAAGAACAAACCTGACTTCTGGCCAAGATGGAGGCATACGTGGACACACTGTGCCTCCTTACACAATGAAAATTAAGGAAAACAAAGAGTTAGAAATAAGAAAACAACCAGAACTGAGAGAAAATTGAACTGTACAGAAGTCCAACAACCATTCATCCAGACTGGTAAGAGGGGCAGAGTCATGGCAGGAAAAAGTGGAGGTTGGCGGACTTGGGAGTGCAGGCAGCAATGGTGGGCAGATCCCAGGCGTGCAGGTGGTGGCTAGTGGACCCCGGGCATGAGGCAGCAATGGTGCAGACTCAGTGAGGCCATGCAAGGCAGCTGGCTGACCAGGTCATCCCACATTCATGTGCAGATAATCCAGGCAAAGGGGAAATGGTGGAAGGGACTGGAATCCGAGAGAGAGCAGAGCAAGCACCATTGTTCCCCCTCTGACCCCACCCCCACATAAAGTGTCACTACCCAGAGACTGGGCTGCCCCACCCTGGGGAACACCTAAGGCTCCACCCCTCACTACTTAACAGGTGCGACCAGACCAAAAAAACAAACAAACCAAAAATGGCTCAAACAGGAGAACAAATGAAAGCCCCACAGCCAATTCATGTAAGCGATCAAGAGATAGCCAACCTATCAGATGCATAGTTCAAAGCACTGGTGATCAGGATGCTCACAGAATTGGTCGATTTTGCTCACAAATTAGATGAACAAATGAAGGCTACAATAAGTGAATTGAAGGAAAATGCACAGGGAATCAATAGAGATGGAAGGAAAACTGGGACTCAAATCAATGGAGTGGACCAGAAGGAAGAAAGAAACAACCAAACAAAAGAGAATGAAGAAACAAGAATTTAAAAAAATGAGGAGAGGCTTAGGAACCTCCAGGACATCTTTAAACGTCCCAACATCTGAATTATAGGGGTACCAGAGGGGAAGAAGAAGAGCAACAAGTGGGAAACTTATTTGAACAAATAATAAAGGAGAACTTCCCCAATCTGGCAAAGGAAATAGTCTTCCAGGAAGTCCAGGTAGTCCCAAAGAAGTTGGACCCAAGGAGGGACTACCAAGGCACATAATAATTACATTAGCCAAGATTAAAATGAGGGAGAGAATTCTAGAAGCAGCCAGGGATAAGGGGAAAGTCACCTACAAAGGAGTTACCATCAGACTGTCAGCGGATTTCTCAAAAGAGACCTTACAGGCAAGAAGGGGCTGGAAAGAAGTATTCCAAGTCTTGAAAGGCAAGGACCTACATCCAAGATTGCTCTATCCAGCAAAGCTGTCATTTAGAATGGAAGGGAAGATAAAGTGCTTCTCAGATAAGGTGATGTTAAAGGAGTTCATCATCACCAAAGCCTTATTATATGAAATGTTAAAGGGACTTACTTAAGAAAAAGAAGATAAAAAATATGACAGTAAAAAGACAGCAAGCTCACAGTTATTAACAACTACACCTAAAACAAAAGCAAACTGAGCAAACAGCTAGAACAGGAACAGAACCACAGAAATGGAGATCACATGGAGGATTAGCAACAGGGGAGTAGGAGGAGGAGAGGGGGGAAGGTACAGAGAACAAGTAGCATAGATGATAGGTAGAAAATAGACAGGGGGAGGGCAAGAATAGTGTGGGAAATGTAGAAGCTAAAGAATTTATATGTATGACACATGGACATAAACTAAAGGGAGGGAATGTGGGTGGGAGGGGGTGTGCAGGGTGGAGGAGAATGATGGGGGAGAAATGTGACAACTGTAATATCATAATCAATAAAATATATTAAAAATTAAAAAAGAAAAAAAGAACAAACCAACAAATTCTACCTAGTCTACCTAGTTCCTTTTCAGTATGTTAATTCTTGAATCTGATGTAATGTCCACTGCCTGCTCTCCTCCCAGCACCAGCCTGCCCTTAGCCAGGAGCCTGGTGTGTGGGGGACTGAGGCTGTTCCTCATATCTCTCCTCACCCTTTTGGTTCCTTTCTCTTCCCGTGCTTGGGGATTTGAAGAAGGGGTGGGGGAGAGGATAAGAATCTTTTTGCTTTACTAGGCATGTGATTGCAACTTCTGTGGGTTTTGTGGGTTCTCTATTGCTGTTCTCAGGATGGCACGTGTCCAAATGCTATCTCCCAAGAGGAATAACTGTGGGGCCCTCCTTCTGCCTCTCCTCAGCTTCCTCTGACAGCTGGAGTCCCTTTACCCAGGTTGGCTTTCTTGGGGAGAAGTGGTGCTAGTAGGACAGCCCTGGAAACCTACTGTCCCATGATACTCACAGATGCTGCTCGGGCACACAAGCCACACTGTTGCAGCCTCTCCATCTTGCCCCAAAGCCTCTCTCCAACCCAGGAATATCCTTGTAACAGGCACCTCTGATCGATCTCCAAGTGTGATCCTCTCAAAGTGCTTCACTTCACTGAGAAGGGAAGAGCAAAATACTCCCCATACAGTGCTCCCCCTAACTCAAATCTCATTTTGCACTTACATAGTCTGAGATGGTGGGAAGGCTGGGGTGCAGGTCTAGATGAGCTGAGTTGAGACATTAACCCTGTTAAGTGTAACTATATTTATTTTTATTGGGCTGAAATCCGCATAACAAAATCAACCACTTTCAAGTGAAAAATTCATTGGTATTCAGTACATTGACAATGTTATACAACCATTACATTGATATAATTTCAAAACATTTCCGTTACCCCAAAGTGAAACCCTATGCCCATCTGTCAATTACTCCCATTCCTCCCTCTTCCCAGGCCCCCAGAACCATCAAACTGTTTTCTGTCTCTGTGGGTTTACAAGTGTAGTGTATTTTGATATTTTCTTTTGGGGACTCTTTTCCCTAAGATTAGCTGGCTGACTATTAGCCATCACTAAAGTCTTCTGGTTCTCAGTGGGTTAAACACTCCCTGAAAATTCAAAGGGATAGTATGGAGTGGGGTTTTTAGCCAGAAACTACCAATCATTTACTTTCAACAACTATCTCTAAATAGCCACAATTTCACTCACCTCAAGTAATTAAAAATCAGATCCAGAGCCTTAATATGTCTATTAGGCAACAGCCATTAGTGAGCATTCCTATGTTTTAGGAGAATGGGAAGATAGAGGTGCATGGTCCGGTGGAAAATCCACCACAGATGGATTGCATGCTGTGCAGCCAACTGGCTGTGTGTCCCTGGATAAATTATGCAATGTCCCTGGCCTCGGTTTCCTCACTTGTAAAATGAGTGATGGTATCTGACTTATATATAGAATTTGTAAATCTATAAGAAAAATAGCCATGACTTAGATGAGATGAGCTTTATGATCACTTTGTGGTTAAAAGTCAAGAGGCTTAGTTATTGCTTCCATGTGGCTTTACACACCATTAGGAAAACAAAACAAAAAAATTATAGAAAAAATTAAAAAGTTTAATACTAAGCTGTGGCACAGTGACTTGTAGTCTGTGGGGTCCAGAGTTCAGTGTTGGAGAAGAGGGTCTGTGCCTTGTGAGAGGCTGTGGACTGATGCTGAGGAAGCAGTTTGTGTAAGGGGATCTGGGAGAAGTGGGCACGTGGAGGGGGGGGAGTTAGAGGCTCTGTATGGCTGTGCTCCCAGTGTGTGTGTGTGTATTTATGTGTGTGACATCTTGTGGCGGGAGGACTGTTCAAGATGAAAAGCTACTCAGGAAACCTACCTACTAAATGTACTACGTGGACCTTGTTTAAATCATCATTCGAACAGACCAACTGTAAAATAAATACCTTTGGAACAATTGGGAGAATTTAAATATGGGTTGGACATTTGATGACCATAAGAAACTTGCTCATTTTGTTAGGTGTGTTAATGTGGGAACATAGGTGGGAACAATTTAGATATGATTGTTATGTAAGAAAATATCCTTTTTTTCTTTAGAGATACATACTGAAATCATTTAGGAACATCATGATGTCTGGAATTTTTTTCCCTACAAAAATAAAAATAGGTGAAGTAAGGCAGAGTGGCAATCATTGTTAAATCTAAGTGACGAGTGTTTGGGTGTTTATTGCACTGTTTGTATGAGTCAGGACCTGATGAGGAAGCAAAAACCACTTAAGTATTTAAAACAGAGGGATTTGAGACAGGGTATTAGTTACACAGGAGATGGGAGACTGAGGAGCCCAGAAGGGAACCCAGAGATTAGAGCCAGACACTGCCAGCCCCTGGCTGGAGGGCTGGAGGGACAACACAAGAAGGTGCTGTCCCTGGAGCCCAGGGACTAGGGTTGCTTAGCAAGGTAGAAACCACATCAGGCCTTTGGTGGTGGTGGCGGCAGGGGTGGGGTGGGGGGGGAGTGCTGGAGTTACCATGGAGCCACAGCTGCTGTGGTGATACCACCCACAGTGGAAAGGAGGGGATGCCACTTCCTCCCTCCCATCCTCCAATCTCCTGCCAGTGCTCCCTCTCAGCCAAGCATAACCTACAATCAAAAGGAAGCTATCAGGGGTCTGCCCCTCACAATGCAGAGCAAAGATGGGGCAAGTGGAATGGGCCTGAGAGCAAACAGGTTTAGGGCTTGTGTGAGACTCTCTCAACATTTGTGTGTGTGTTTTTTAAAGGGAAAGAAAATTGATCGCTACCCTAAAGCACTGTTTACCCCAAAGCATGGAGGCTGGGCATGGATACCCCTTATCACCCTACCAAGTTCTGAATGGCAGGCTCTTGGGGTAGAAGAGCATTAGTTCCATTTTCCAGCAGCTGCTGTTTGCTCAGGTAATGCCTTTCTGATAAACCAAGAGCCTCTCTGTGTCAGCACAGCCTGCTGAAAAGGTCCCAGAAAGAATCAACTGCCATCACTGCAGAACTATGTAGACCACAGCTGTAGACCATGGAAATTAGGCCTAAGGTCCCACAGTGGTCTTACTGATGACCTACCCTAAATCCATTTCCCATTTTCCTAGTAACAGAACCTTGATTTTGCTCCTGCTGGCAAAGTGCCCAGTTTAAAAATTAACTTCCCTAGTTTTCTTGGAGTTACTGATGGCCATCTAGTTCAAGTTCTAGCTAATAAGATGTATCTGGAAGTCCTTGGGGAAGGTGAGCCTTTCAGAATAAAAAGGCAAGTCTTGTTGCTTTCCCTGCTTCTGCCTGTGTAAGATATGGATGCAATGCCTGGTGAAGTAGCAGCAGGCTTGTGACAATGAGGACTAAAGTTAGATGCTGGAGCAAGAGGGAGTCTGGAATAATGATATTTTTGAGCAGCTGCACCAGCCCTGGCCTGCCTACCCCTGGATTTCTTGTTAGGTGATTCAAATAGATCCCTGACTTATTTAGCTACTGAAGGGACTGAAGGGTTTTATGTGATTTGCAATTGAACCCATACCTTGACTCAAAGCAAAGAAATATGCTTTCACTCAACAGAAGGAAAAGAAGGAAGTAAATAAGTTGGCTACCAAGGAAGAGACTAGAAGCATGATTTCTATGTATAACATGCAGCAGATGTTCAAGAAATATATGCCAATAACTGGGCGAATCGATGTGGATAAGTGAGTAGTGAATCTAAAGAGTATAACGGCTTCTTCCTGGGCTGAGACAACCTCTTCCACTGTCGACCCAAAGGAAACCAGCAACAAACATAACCAGTATACCTGCTACTATCACAATTATCTTGGGATAAAGAATGTTATTTCCTGAATGTCCTGATAAAAATGCAAGTAGTGTTGGAAGGATAATACATGTTTGTTCATCACTCATAGGATAACAGGACTCTGAGGGGATAGGTGTGGTTCACATACTCTGACCCACAATGAGTCACACTCTGTATAATTCCCACCCTCTCCTACTGAGTGTGGGAAGGACCTGGGACTCACTTCTAACCAATAGGATATGGCAAAGGAGATGGACTGTCACTCCCCTTATAAGGTTACATTACAGGCATACCTTGTTTTATTGTGCTTCACTTTAATGTGCTTTGCAGCTACTGCATTTTTTACGAATTGAAGGTAAAACCCTTTACCAGCAAAAGGATTATGTCTCACTGAAGGCTCAGATGATGGTTAGCATTTTTTAGCAATAAGGCATGTTTAAATTAAGGTATGTACATTGTTTTATTAGACATAATGCTATTGCACACTTAATAGACTACAACATAATGTAAACATAACTTTTATATGCATTGGGAAACCAAAAATGTATGTGACTTAGTTTAATGCAATATTACTTTATTGCAGTGGTCCTGCAGTATCTCCAAGGCATGCCTGTATATGGCAGAGGTGACCACATATGTGTGTGTTACACACACACAGCTCTAAGCAGACTGGAGAGAGATTCTTCTATGCTGACTTTGGAGAAGGAAGCTGCATGTGCTGAGATGGTCAGTTGGCAAGGAACTGTGGGCAGCCTCTAGGAGCTAAGAGGGGCTCTTGCTGACAGCCGTAAGAAAACAGGGACCTTCATCCTACATCTCAGGAAATAAATTCTGTCAGCAAGCTCAATGGGTCTGTGTGATCTTGAGAGTCAACTGCCTGTGTCCATGTCTGGGACCAACTCCAGTCAAGCCTTCAGATAAGAATGCAGCCCTGCCAGTCCCTTGATTGCAGCCTGTCACCGGAGCAGCAGTCCCAGCTAGTCTGTGCCCAGAAACTCTGAGATGATAAATGTGTGTTGCTTTAAGCCACTAAGTTTGTGGAAATTGTTTACACAGCAATAAAAAACTAATACAATGGGACAGAGAATAAAGATCCTTTGGGGAAAGAGATGAGGCTATGGAGAGTTGTCTGGAGCCCAGCCTTGGGAGGGAAGGTCTGGGTAAGATACTCACTATTTTTCCTTCACTTGTTTGTCAACTATTTATTAAGGGCTGCTGTCATGTGCCGGGCACTAGGTCACAGTATAAAGCTTTTGCCTCTCACACCTCATTTCTTCTTTACCAGGCAGCCACAGCAGTAACTTCTCCTCTCTCCACATGGTTGAAGGACAGAAGGGGAAATCACAGTTGTAGAGACCTGGGCACAGGGCCAGACACTTTTCATACACTGTCTCATCATCATCACAATGATCCTTATGGTCAGTATTTATCCGATCATTTCACAGATTAAAAAAAACTGAGGTCACACAGTGGTGGAGCTGGGATTCTAAGAAATTAAGTCACCTCCTATTCTGAGTTGGGTTAGAATTTGGTGTAGGGAAAAATCAGGTCACCTGAGCTCATGTGGCCTACTTTACCGTGCAGCCTTCTCCTCCTCTTCTCAGAAACACATTCTTGAAAGAATTAAAATATTATGCATTAAAAAAATACAATCTGTAACTTATGGCAATTTTAAAATGAAATAAATGTTGTGTGCTTTTTTAACTTTCCTTTGTCAGCATATTCTACCCTTTTGATAAAGACACTGTTAGAATATCCCTTCAAGCACTTTCTAAATTTGAATCTGGTATCAACACTCCTTTCAACTGCACTTCACTACAGTGCTGTGAGGGTTCAGGGGAACAATGCAGATAAAGCGTCTGGTCTTTTCTTCTATACAAAGCTTTGTATTCTTTTCTTTTCATATAACATGTTATCAATCAGAGCCCTGACAGGAAACAGCACTTACTCTGATGGCTCAAATGAAGAGTCATTTAGTGAAGGGTGACTTACCAAGATGCAGATAAGCTGAAGAGATCCAACAAAGGATGCTGAGGCACCCAGGAGCGGGCCATAGCAGGGAGCTGTTACCACCTTGACTGAAAGGGCAAGGGGGTAAAATGGTGGTACCGGAGCCCAGAGGAAGCTGCGGGCTTAGAGGAGGGATGCTCAGCAGGAGCTATAGTCCGAGAGGTGCTGAGACAAGGAGAGTGGAGAAGACACAACCTGACCTCTCCTTCCTCCTACCCTTACATCTCCTGCTGATGTCCTCAGTGGCTGAACCCAATCCAGCTGGAAAGCAAGGGAGCCAGGATAAAGCAGTCTGCTGGGGTTGACTTCCTGGGGTGCAGAGCAAAGCAGAAAATGCTTCTGCAGGGACAAAGGGAGAAGAATTAGCACATAGCACATTATATTATGATTGCTATGCCATGTCATTAAATATCCCTTGAAGACAGAATTCTTAAAGAAAAAAGATTTATTTTTAGAGAGAGGGGAGGGGAAGAATAAAGAGAGGGAGAGAAATATCAATGTGTGGTTGCCTCTCACATACCCCACACTGAGGGCTTGGCCTGCAACCCAGGCATATGCCCTGACTGGGAATCGAACCAACAATCCTTTGTTTTGTAGGGTGGTGCTTAATCCACTGAGCTACATCAGCCAGGGATAAAGACAGTATTCTTAATGGCTAAGTAATATTTCATCATTTGGTGGGTCTACAATTTATTAGTAGTAGTAGCAGCAGCTGTGATACTGAGAGACCCGATCAGATCACTGGGGAGGAGGAATAAGGAGGGGTAGGGAGGGGCCGTAGGAGGTGTTTGCCCAAGGCAATGGTAAACAGTCTAGGACAGGATTGGCTGAGAAGTTGAATGCCTTCAGAGCACATGGAATTATGGGCCAGAAGATTTGAAATAAAAGAAGGGCTCTCATGCTATCTCTCTCTGGCTTTCTTCCTCCTCAGGGATGCCTGGATAATTATGCTATGGCTGGCTGCGTTTCCCAACTGATCGTATTTTTGGATGGGAAGAAACTCCAGGCACAGCCTAGGGTCCAGCTGGGCTGCCAAAGGGTGGCAGGGTTATTCTTCCTTGGGTATTCTGGAGGGGACAAGCCCTGAGGCAGAAGTCTGCCATTCTTACAAAATTGTGTAGCTTTTCTATCTTAATGTTGTTTTAGTTTCTAAACTAACCCTATAGAAATAAGAAAATTAAAACTAACAGGGAATGACAGGAGAACTCAGGTGTTAAGAGCTTAGCCTTAATTGTGAGGTTTAAGTGATTAAAGCTGTAACTAAAGAGTTAGAGTTTAACTTAAGTGACTAATACATGTGGAAAGCTGTTATTCCAAAATTGTGAAGCTTTTGAATAAAGATTCCCTTCCTTTATCACCAAACCTTTGCCTCTGGAATTTTGCCCAGAGGGTGGCAGAGGGCAGCAAGACCCCAATTCCTGATTGGTAACAGCAGTGGCAGCAGCAGCAATATTAGCGGAGGCTTAGATTGCTTTCTGTTCGATTACTGCAGGGGGTATCTTTGCCCATAATTATTCTTCTATACCTGCCATTTTTAGTGATGTAGTTCATGGAGGTCTCTCCATAGACGCTTGGAGAGTCTAGGTGAGAAATACCAGAAGCCCAGCCATTCCAGGATCCCAGGAAACCGCTTTGGGCCATTAAGTCCTAACCTTGCTTTGCCCATTTGCAAGTCAGGAGAAGGCTTGGGCAGTACCTGAAAGAAGAGTTCTTTAGAAAATGCAAGGCTGGGCTCAGGGCTGAGGGAAGGTGGAAGGACACCCAGGGTTGAGTCTGGCACTCACAAATGTGCCCACTCCCTAGAAAACTATTAAGCACCAGGAAACTCAGCATTCTGGGCTTCCACCTACCTTTCTCCTTGGGCCTCCTGGGCCTTGGGCTATGGTAAGCTTGCTCCCTCTGCTGGCCAGCCACGGCATCCTCGAGAAACAGCCTCCAGCCCGGCTCCTGCAGTCCTGTGCATCATACCTCTGTAAGAGGGTGCAGCCAGGGTCCCCCAAAAGAAGAATTTGTAATGGGGTCCAGAACTCAGGATGTCCAGGAAATATTAAAAATATGGGATGTCCTCACCCCCACAACTCTGAGCTAGGAGATGGGATACATGGAGCAGGGCCATTTTGTTTTGCATAGCAACAGTTTTGCAGATAACCTCGAGAACAGTTATTTAACATATCTATAACCTTTAACTGGTTTCATAGATATGTTAAATAGTGTGGCCTCGCTTTGAGCCAGGGAGAACGGAGTGACTTCCACCCAAGATGTAACTGGGAGGCAACTCCCCCTGGTTACGAGCCTGCATGAGAGCTTGGAGATGATTGGCTCCACACCACGGGACATGCCTGCCCAGACTTACTATGGCAGCCCAGAAAAGCTGGAAAATGCGGGAGTGCTGGCAAGTGTAGCCGATTGTGGAAGGACTTAGTAACGAGGCTGCAGAGGAAGATTAGCGCTGGGATTTAAACCCACGGTCAGCAGCAATGACAAGAACCGAAACGCGGCTTTAGCAGTGAATTGCCACATGGCTTTGGGTCTCCCTTTGCCACGCAGCTTAGGAAGCTGGAAAGCAAGATGCACCAGCAATGCAGAGCTCTCTCTTAGCAGTTTGGGAGAATGCAGGAGAGATGCTGCAGGAAGGAAAGGGGTGAAAGGACTCCTGGCTGGTGGGCCATGAATAGGTGCCATGTGGCTTTGGAATAAGAACTGGAGATCCTGGCGACACAGCTGATGGTGCCGGGAACCGAGGGAGGCCTACCAGCTGAGCATGGATTACTGGGAAGAACCGGGGGGGCTGCCTGAGCCACGGACTTCTATTTCTTTTCCTGAGATATGGTACCCCAGACCGGGCAAAGAGGGGAAGGAAGGACTGTGTGTGTTTGTGGGTGTTTTAAGGGACTTTGGGATTTTGATGAAAATATTAAGTCATTACTCTTAAGTCTGTATAACTTAAATAAATAATTCCTTTCCTTTTCACCAATCTCTAGCATGGAGAACTGTAATTCTCTGGTGAGGGGCAAAGTGAACCTAGTACAGGGGGACTCCAGGAGAAGGGTGGTCCATTTGGTAACATTGTGGGACCCCTTTCCCTGGCAGCCAATCAGGGAAAGTCACGGGAGACTACATGTGTAAAGTAATACAACTACTTGTACATGCACAGTAAAAGCCTGCCCAAACTAGCCAGGAAGGATCTGCTCTATAAGAATAGAGTCCCTCTAGCCCATGAGGTCAATCTCTGCTTGGAGTCGGCCTGCTCCCATGTTCTCTGCTATAAACTCCGGGTGTTTGGTTCGATTCTTTGTCCCGATCACCAAGAACCTGGTTACCTGTGCCCACCTGTGACACCTGGAGCACAGGCACCAGTATGTGCCCAGGCTCTGGGACTACCAGGCTGAAAAGTTCCCACAGGGCTTTGAGCACCCAAGGGATATTTGCATTCACCTCCCTGGGATGGAAAACTGTCTTGGTTAGAACAGGATGTCTTGGACACTGGTGGAAATTTAAACTGGCATACCTACCAAGAACCTTCATATTTTTGACTGGACCTCACCTCCTCCAGAAAGCCTTCCATGGCTACACTCCCAACCTCCAGTGTAATCTATGTACCCCTTTCTCCTGCTTCTGCAGGATTTTTGCTTGTCTCTGACTCAGGTGAACAAAAGTTAACTTTATTTTGCTCTAATTTTTAACATTTCTAACTCCAATTCTGCCAAGAAATTGTAGTAACTTGATTTCAATCATTTCAGGGTTTTCTCTCTGCTCTTTTTGTGGAATTATGAATTAAAGGAGGTGGAGGGAAGTGGGAACACCTACATAGACATAACACAGGGGATGCTGGCAGCCATGAGGCCTCTGTCATCTGTCCTCAGGCACCTGCTGTGATGCCCCTGGGCAGCAGCCAGGGAGCCCCCATGGAGATTCCCTGCATTCCTGATTGAAGATTTCTTCACTGGGAACCCCTCTGAGGCCCTCAGGGGCAGTGGATTTTCTGAAAGAATAGCTAAGAAATGGAAAAAGCCACACATTTCAACCTTTCCCTCCTACCTGGTGCCTCCCTGGAAATGAGGGCTGCTACCCTCTGCTCTCACATCCCATAGCCTTACTTGGTCTTGTCACACCCCAGGGGCTCAGCTCAGGAAGCAGGCTCAGAGCCTACCTTTGACCTCCTCCCCTCCGACTCTTTCCCTTTGCACAGGCCTGGGAATCTTACCCTGGGCAGGAAACTTTGCTCTCATTCCCCAGCAGTTTCCTCCCAAATCTTTTGTCCTTGCCCAAATGACTCTTCCCCTAACAACCTGGGAGGGCTTTTGAAAAACAAAATCCAGGAAGTGACTGCTTTTAGTCTGCTGCTCTCATACTTCCTCCTGTCTTCCAGAAGGAAAGGAACCCTGGCTTAACTGGGGAGAAAAAGGGAAAAGGAGATGAGAAAACGGAGAAGAAATCCTCTAATGTTTCAGTAGTCATGCCACTGTATACTCCTGCATTTATTCTTGCCTTACCTGTCCTCACTCTCCTGTCCCAGGATAGGGGTGGCTCCCAGGTGGAGGAAGAGGCCGTGTGCTCTTGGTGGCAGGTCCTGTTGCCCCCGGCACTAGCCTGGCCTGTGGCATGTCCTCAATGTAGGCCATCATTAAGGATCTTAAAACAGTCAGAAAAAGCAAAGAGGTAATCTGATCCCGAAAGGGAGAGGCTTGGAGAAAAAGAGAAATCTGTCAGGAGAAACGGACTTTAGAGAAATGAACACTTCAGTAGGAGCTGGGAGACCTGTGTGCGGGGAGACCTTAGAAACGGTGCTTCCACCTTACTTTGGGCAGGTCCTGCCATTGAGTCTGGGAGGCAGAGGGAGACAGAAGAAGTCATGGTCTTTGCAGTTGACCCTGCCCTATGAAACAGCCTACTGATGGGTGTGATCACAGGCAATCACTTAACCATTCCAAAGTTTCACTTTCTTCATCTGCGAAGAATGTGCACATTGCAGTGCTGTTGTTGAGGATTAAATGAGAATTGGTGTGAAAGTGTTTGCAATGAAATGACACCAGGTGTTAGAAAGGTGGAGTCAGACTGGACCTTGGTTTAGCAACCTTGGTATTTGAACTCTGGCTAAGAAAGGATTCAGAACCAACACTAAAACGTATAAGAGAAAGTTGATTTAGAAAGTCACAGAGGTAGAAGTGAGCCATAGCAGGAATGGACCAGGAAACAGGTTACAGAGGCAAAAGAGGGGACTTTGTGTTACCAGAAGAGAACTTGTTCTTGTGGATGCTGTGAAGAATTACAGATCAGCGAATCTATTAGTGTGCAAGCAGGTTTTATTGGTGATGTGTTCTCATGGAACAGAATGGGCCTTCTCGAGGTGGGGGTGGGTGGGAAGGCACTGGGTTAGGGCAAAGCAGGGTAAGGACAGCCAAAGACTGGGGTGGCAAGTGTGCGGGTTTGGGGGTGGCCAGAGTGAGTCCTTTGTTCTGAGGACTTATATAAGTTGGCAGGATGGGGGAGATGGGGGTTACATATTGATTGACAGGTAAAGGTGGTGCCAGCTTTGGGGGTGGGGAGGAAGGGGCATGAATACCTAAAGGTGTTAATGGACTTCTTCCTTTGGGCACTGTGAGCCCTCACTGGCCTTTCAGGCCTTGGGATGAAAGCAGTTTCAAATACTTTCCTTTCTAGATAGTGGAAATGATGCATAGAATTTCAAGGGCTTCCTTCCTTCCTGCCATTACTTCCCCTCTGGCTGCTCATTCTACTGTAATTTTCCTCCCTCAAGTAATGGGAACCCAAATCTTTGGGAACTTTGGGCTCCGGACAGCTGGGTTAGTGGGTGAGGCATGTCTCCCTCCTCTTGCCTGTCTTGGTTTGCCATCATCCTACCTAACGCTTGGAATTTAGGAGGGAGAAAAATAAAGGTAAAGTGCAGGGGGCAGGGGGATAAGGAAAAGACGGGGAGGAGAAAGGTGCAGGTGTGTTCCCAGAAGGCAGAGTCACACTGGGTCCTCCATCTTGAGAATATTTATCAGGAGGTCCCAGAGGAGGATCCTCAGAGAATATTCATCAGTTTTCCAGGTGTTTCCTTTTAGGGTCACGGTCTTTACTGATTGGTTGGTGCCAGAGGGTCATTAGTCAATGCAGCTGGTCCTGCTGTCAGCTCTGCCATCCCTTGTCTGGTTTTGTGGCTTTCCTGGGCCTGGAGCTGACACAACTGAGGCCTAGGTGTTATCCCCAGGGGTTAGTGTTTAAGGGCTGCTCTCCAGCCCCCTTCATTGTTCCCCTTCTAAAGGGACCTAACCCACATGACTAGCAACATGCTGGGGCAGGAAAGGCCAGGGGAGGGTCCAAACCGCATGATCAGCAACATGCTGGGGGAGGAAAGGGCTGAGTAGTAGTGTGGTGGATGCATGTCAAGATGCCACTGCCCCCAACTTGGTGGGTACTGTGAGGTGAGTGACAACACTAGCAGTTCTGTCCTCCTGGGATTTCAGGGCTCTCAATGGTGACCTCAACAGCTGTTCACCCAGCCCCACCCTCCCAGGGCATGGAACCTTGGGTCAGATTTAGCCTCTGAGCATTGATCTCTGCCCTCATGCTCTTCAACAGCTGGGATTTCTGGGCACTGCCCCCTCCAGACTGCCCATTTCCCAATCGTGCATTTATTCACTGTATGCCTCCTCGGCCAGGCCCTGGAGGAGGGTCTGTGGACCTGGAGATGAGGTGGTCCAGGTCTGCAGCCCCTCTCCCTGGTCCCACCCTCCCCAAGGCCTGAGACTGCCATCAGACTTATGGCATCTGCTCATCTGTTCGGTGAATCAAGCAGTCCCAGGGTTCAGGCCAGGCCAGGTGTGGTGAGAAGGGTGTGGTTGCAGGGCCAGCCCCCCTCTTTTTATAAATCAGATGATAAAGTTTCCTGAGGTCGCACTTCCATTGGGGGCAAAGCCAGGACTCAAAGCAAGGTACATGGCCCAGGCCACACCCCTTTTTACCATATCTCAGGTAAACTCTATAAACCCACTCTCTTCTAAGGTGAAACAGGATAATTTATATACAATTTACCTCACCACACTGTTGTGAAGTAAAAAAAAAAAAATATGTGTGTGTGTGTGTGTGTGTGTTTGTAAACTGATTAGTGCATCTGGACTGTCCTCAGCACCTTGCACTGTGACTGTACATAGTGGGTGCTCGTTAAATGCTTTTGGGATGGGCTTCTCTCAGGCTCACAGGGTATCCTCTTCTCATGGTGCCTTTAAAAAAAAATGTATACTGAATTCTACTTTAAAAAAAGATTTCATTTATTTTTAGAGAGAGAGGAAGGGAGGGAGAAAGAGAAGGAGAGAAACACCACCGTGTGGTTGCCTCTCATACACCACCCAATGGGGACCTGGCCCACAACCCAAGCATGTGCCCTCACTGGGAATCAAACTGATGACCCTTTGATTCACACACTGGCACTCAATCACACTGAGCCACACCAGCCAGGGCTCATGGTGCTGTCTCCTGGCCTCTCTACTTTTGCTCTGCTCTCCCCTCACCTAAAGTGCCAGGTGCTCAGCCAGGTGGCCTAGATGTAGGAAAGAAGGCCCTGCCCTTCTCTGAGAGACATTCACAGCCCAGTTGGGAGAGACTGACAAGGTACCAGACAAAATGTGGTGCGAAAAGTACATGGCAGAGCGTGCCAGGCTGCCATGGGAACTGAGGGGGGCTTGTAACCACAAGAATGAACACAGCTCCTTACATCTGTGCATTGCTTTCAGCTTTTCAAAGACATGGGTGTGAAGGGCGGGGGTGGGAGACAGAGAATTGAGAAATGGAGCTTTCCCAGTCCTCTTTTGTTCACATTCCAGGATTATCACCTTTGTTGAGCTCTTTCAATGGAGAAAAAAAGAAAGACACAAAGACACTCACCCACTGATAAACGAAGCATTTTTAGCAGCTTTGTATTGCACAGTTATTGCTTGGTGTTTGTTTTTTAACAAGGCTTTGCAGCACCAGCTGACAATGGCTGTAAAGGCCTAAGCATTTAAAATCTGCAGTACTGCTTCCAGTGAACAGAATTATCACCTCCTATTAATGAGCCTCTCATAACCCCCTTCTAGTTTAGTGCCCACATTACATGAATTATCTAAGGAGAGTGAGTTTAACCCTTGTGGTGGTTTGGCTCTTAAGTGTGGTAATGCAGCAGGAGGGGGTAATTAGGTGCTCACAAATAACCCTGAATCCGTGCCTTAAAACCACAGAGATCTACTTTTGCTTCTACTACATGTCTGCCCATGGGTTGGCAGGTTTCTGCTCCATGCCATCCCCAATTGGAGACCCAACATCAGGAGGCCCATTGGGGCAAGGGAAGATGAGACCGCCTGGCTCTTGAATGTTTTCATGTGGAAGTGACCCTACCATCTATCAAATCCACTGGCCAGAGTGGGTCCATGTGGCCATGCCCACCTTCAAAGGGGTGGGGAGTAGCTGGGAACAGAACCTGGTCCACTGTGTTCACACAAGTGGCAAAGAGCATAACCCACTCACAGTGTGGGCTCCATCTCTGCTAGTCAGTCAGGGTCTCAGGGCTTTTCAGGGCCCACTATAGATGACCAACTCTCTCCCCACATCTCTGCTTTGATTACCTGAGAGAGAACATGATGGACCAGGGAATTAATATCACCCTTATTTGTGTTAGACTTCCAAATGCTGCCTGGGGCAAGATTGTGTGTGTGTGTGCTGTGCTTGTCTCTGTGTGTGTGTTCTTCGAGGCTCCTGCTGGTGTGCATGGGTGGGCCACTTGGTTTCTGCAGGAGACCTTTGCTTCCTCAGGTGTGGCCAAGACCTTTTCCCTCAGAAGGGGATGCATGGGTTTGAGAGGCTCCACTCCTCACGTATTTAAAGAACATTAACCT
>PVKU01013507.1:0-28455 GCA_004027475.1 Anoura caudifer | reverse complement strand
TGACCTACCAAGTGCCACTTGCCACACAGGCAATGCTTGTGGAGTAGGTGCAATGGATTTTGACTAGTTTAGAAAGACTTCCTCTAAGTAGTGAAGAGAAGTCATTTACTTCTTTGGTTGATATTGCTGGTGAATTCATTCCCATTCCACTTTACTGTTACAACTTCTTGGAAACTTTCCAAGGGCCATGTACATTAGATGCTTTTCTTCGTCTTGCTGTTAGATATAATGGGCAGCGATCTGCCTTACAACGTGCTGCTGGGTGCTCATATCCACAAGCCATCAGCTAATGGGACAGATTCTAGCACTGTGCAAAAGTTCTTACCTACTGCTCTGACACCATTTGGAATGCATTCTTGTAGGACAGAAAAAGAAAGGAAATACAGCAATTGGGGTTATCTTCCCAATGTTATTTAATAGCACAGATATCTTAAAAGATTGAACACATGTGTTTGGTGTTGGGCCATGATCTAACTGATCATTTTAAATAAAAACAAAATCAATATTTTAAACCCACTCAGAGTGTGTGCTTGAAATCTCCTACTTAGGAATGATCTAGGAGTTAAAACTTTATGAGTAGTATTGTTTTTCTTACACAGCATTAATTTTATATTGGCCAGGATGATCTAAGTGTTGCTGCTATAACAAACAACCCTCAAATCTTAGAGATGGGTAACAAGAAAGTTTTATTTCCTGCTTAGATGTATACCCACTGTAGTTTGCCTGGGGTTGTTTCTGTACAGTCTCTCAGAGATCCAGGTTGAGGGATGCTTCATCTCAACATATGCTTCCTTGATCACTGCAATAAATGGGCCTATAGAGCTTCTTCCAGAAGTGACACTAGTCACATCTCACAGGCCAAAGCCTCACCTTGATGTGGACATCTCACTTGTCCACATCAAAATTCAAATAAGGGGGGAAGAGTAAACTTATTATGTGTCTGAAAGGCTGAGAACTGAATACTTGGTGGGTACCACTAATGGCCTCCATATCTTCTTTTTCTATCAACTTTTTATCATAAAAATTATAAATGTATAGAATTGTTGAAAAAATCATTCACTGAACTGAACACCTAAATATCTTCCACACCTAGATTTAATTTTTTACCATACTTCGCTCTATTCTCTCTCTGTAAATACATCCCCTGTTCTTTCACCCTTTTTAATCATGTGATTATTGGAGACTGACAACCTTGGTTATACCAAGCTCTCTTGTAGGAGATGGCAGAAGAGATTCTTTTTGCCCTGACCAGGTGACTCTGTTGGTTGGAGCATCACCCTATACACCAAAGGTTGCAGGTTCAATTCCTGGTCAGGGCACATACCTAGGTTGTGAGTTCAGTCCATGATCAGGGCACATATGGGAGGCAATTGATAAATCTCTCTCTCTGTCTCTATCTTTTGCTCTAAAATTAAGAAAAACATATCTTCAGGTGACAATTAGAAAATAAGTAAGTAAGTAAGTAAATAAATAAATAAATAAATAAATAAAAGAAGAGAGTCTTCTCTTTTCTTGGTATGGTGCAATATAGGGAGGTGATGCTGGAAATACTACAGCCATTTGAGGTCATGAAGAGAGAGGCTGGAGCCACTAAGCACCCACCATGTAAAGCCTGAGGTAGAGGCAACAAGGTAGGAATCAGGTTGAAGGGAAAGGGAGAATCCAGGTCCTTGATGGTATTGTTTGACTCTATCCTGAAATCAGCTTTACTTCTGCATTTTGCCTTTAGGTGAGGAAATTAATTGCTCTTTTTAATGCATAAAAATAGAAATAAAAGACCACAGGAGAAAATCCATGTGAAAACCATGGTATCTTAGCTGTATGAAGTAGTATTTGGCCTGTGAATGATGACAGATTATATAAAACTCATGAGTCATGTCTACCTTCCTCATGTACCATTACCAAGTTCATAATAATAATACAGAGTTATAATTTATATAAATAAAACTGTCCTTGTAGAGGCCCTTGTTTCTTGTGTTTTTCAGGACACTTGAAATTGGAAGTGGCCAGTACTCAAATGAGTATAGGACAAATGTGGTTCACTCAACTAGTAAGCCTGGTGGGGTTTCATGCTTCTGGCATGGTTGGCTGAATTCAAGGTTCAAATGATGTTTCCCTCATCTGACTTGCAGGTTCTCTCCTCAGGGTGTGGAAATATAAGCTCCAATTATTTCAGAGTCACCTTGTCCTAGTTAAGCCATTCCAGAAGGAAGAGGTACTTCTCTCTGTCATTGTCCATTTAAGACTTCAGAAAGTGACTCTGCTTGGATAAACTGACCCTTCTGGATCAATTGTTATTGCAGGGAATTTCAGAAATCATTTTGTTCGTGTGACCAGAGGAGGGAGTGGAAGATTGTCCACTCATGAAATAGGTGGTAATGGTGGTGGGTGCTAGTTCCAGAAATAAGGATGCTGGGCAGAGGAAAACAACTGGGTCCTCTCCATCCACAAACCTACCCATCCAGCCATTTAGCCAGCCCCCCCACCCAAAATAGATAGACCTTTACTAAATGCCCATTATAGATGCAGCAGTGTGCTAACCCCTGTATGAGACTCCCAGTTTAAGAGTGTGCAAGGTCAGAAGTGCTAAGTAGAGTAAGAGATATAATTGAAGGGCTATGACTTTTTAGAGGAAGGAACTATTCCCCACAGCTAGCAGAAATTGGGAATGACCTCTCTGAGGTAATAGCAGCATGCATTACTGGCACTTAAAAGACAGGTTTGATTCTTGGCTCCACTAATTATTGGCTGTGTAAAACTGTCACTCTGAACTCATTGCGGTATTTCCAAGTGAGAATAAGTGCATTTGCCTCACAGAGACATGGCATAGTGATGAGGCACATGTGAGTTTTTAGCATAAAGCCTGACCTGAAACAAAACTCAATGAATGGCAGGTGTCATGGTTCTGTTGTAATTGTTTTTAGAGCTTTATTTGAAAATATCCACCTGGAAAAAATGTGGCATGTTTAATGACATGTGTGAGTGTGTGGAGAATACTGAAAGCTGGTGTGATTATAAAAACACCAGGTTTTTGTCTGCAGGAATGAGGGAGGAAAGGGTTCCTGTTTTTACATGATGGACAGTAGCTGCATGTGGGTGGCATCTGGATTGTGTCATACCCAGTTGTGTGCCCAGGACTTTGGGTGTCCTATTGAAGAGGATAAAGAGATGACTAAAAGAATAGACATGAATTATAGGCAAAGGGCACTGAATCTGTTTTGGATTAGTGGAAATGAGATGGGTGGAAACATTAGTTGTTTGATCATAAGGAGAGCTAGTTAAAAAGCTCCAGGTTTTTATGTTCTCTAGAATGTTTCTTCTAGTACTATGGCCAGGGAGGTTGTGATATATGGAAAAAATGCGATCTGGACGTGGATGAACTGGCTTTAGTGGTGACTCCACGTTTGTTTTATACGAATCTGGGAGGGTTTACCTAGAGTTCTCAGCCTCAGTCTCCTCATCCAGAAATCTGTGGCAGGGAAGGGGAATCAGTGACACAATGATATATAAACTGTTGGAAAAGCCATTAGCAAATGGGATAATGCAAGGAGTATTGGATGCTGGGTGCAAGCAGAATGTGTGGTCAGGTTAAGACAGCACAGGGTACCATATCACAGCGTGGAGTCTCTCTAACTATGGGGCATCCCAAACTGACTGGGTATCATAGCCCTGTCTTTAGGGATGACTACTGTGAAGGCATTTCAATGTTGTATTTTTCACTTGGATGAAAATATAACAAAAACAATATAAACATGTTTTGAATCATCTGGTTCTCCTTATAAAACCCAGTATTGCCATGCAACACCAGTGCCCACATTTGCATTGGTGCTTATGACAGTGTTGAAGCAAGGAAGATCTTCTTTGATTGATACCAGCTAAAGAATGAAGGCAGACCTTGTACATAAATTATGAATTCCTGCCAAAAGAAGGCCATATAATATCATGGGGTACTATGTCGATAATTCAAGAAAATTTGCAAGTCATGACTTAGAGTCAGCAAACATCATCATGTCTCATCATTATTTATATTAGAGTGAATTTTAAGATTTGTTTGGATTTAATATTTATAGTAATATCAAATTTATAAGTAAAACAAATGTTTGCCTGGTTTTATATTGACATTTTATTAATATTGTAATAAAATAAATTCACTATAACTTATTTAAATAAAGTTCAAAGATAAGTCTGATTTTATTTTTTCACTTAAAATAATCATATTGTATTTGCTTGAGAAACACTAATGTTGAATGTAAAATCTTGCACTTGAAATAAGAATATGAAAAGATTCTCAGCACCATTAGTAGCCACTGGAGAAATGCAAATTAAAACCACAACAAGGTATCACTACATATCATCAGTATTGTTAAAATTAAGAAGACTAAGTCATACCAAATGCTGGCAAAAATTTGCTACAACTGGAACTCTCCTAGTATGCTGGTGAGAATATAAAATGGTGTAGCCACTTTGCAAAGCAATCTGGAAGTTCCTTAAAAAGTTAAATACAGATAACATGTTACCCAGACATCCCACTCTTAGTTATCTACCCAAGAGAAATGAAAACACATATCAACCCAAATATAATATTTGCTTATGTGTAACCAGTGTTATGTGTAATAGTCTCAAACTGGAAACAATTCTAGTGTTTGTCAGCAGGTGAATAGATAAACAAGTTGTGATACATCTGTACAATGGGATATTACTCAGAAATAAAAAAGAGTACCAATGACAAACCCAACAATATGGAAAGCAACTCACAATGGCACACATTCTGATACTATTTATATAAAACTCCAGAAAATGGAAATCGAATTAGTGACGGAAAGGTAGTAGTTGCCTGGGTGTGGGGTGGGGAGAAGGACAGAGGAATGACAAAAGGTCTGAAAAAAAGCTTTTTGGATAGAAGCCTTCTCTTGATTGTGGTGAGAACTTCACAGGTGTAGACATATTTTACAACTCATCAAGTCATACCCTTTAAATATGCATAATTTATTGTATGTCAATTATGCCTCAAAGCTGTTAAAAAAAACACACATATACTTTGCCATCAGACAGACTTGATTTTATGTCCCAACTATGCCTCTCATTGATAGTGTTAGCTTGGGAAATCACTTAATTTTTTTAGTGTCAAACGTGAAATGGGTCTAATAATATCTAACCCAGAAATTGTCTTAGAGTCAGGTGAAATACGTGTGCCTTCTAGCAAAGTTCCTGGTACATAGTGAGACCCAGTAATTAGCAGCTGTCCTTTAGTGGGGATTTTATCTGACCCAAAGCAATCTATGCTGTGTGTATAAGCATCTATCCTCTTGTTTCTGGGGATCACAGTACATTCTGTGTACTTGTGATATATGAATAGTTCAAGAAAAACATGCTATCATTTCTTTAAAATCTTGTATGTATAGCTACTAACTGTTGTCCTTAGTAGCTATAGTGTACCCACTGTCCAGGCTGCACCCTACATTAGTGAAATCAGGATCTCTGGGCATGAGAACCAGGCATCAGTATTTTAACAGCTCTGATGTGACTCAAATATATGGGGACATTTGAAAACTAGGGCTCTGTTGTTGTGCTATTCAAGGTATGATCCTTAGATCGGCAGCATGATATCATGTGGGAGTTTCTTAGAAATGCAGTTTCTCAAGCCCAACTCCAGATCTGCTGAATCAGAAGCTGTAGTTAAGAAGGACCACAGGTGGTTTGTGTACACATTAAAGATTGAGAAGCAACAAGGGGCATAATCTTGGAGGGTCTTTCCTTCCTTCAAATACTCTGCAAATTTTTGAGTATGGTATGCTAACATAATATCCTATTTTCGATCTTACTGGGGTGAATCAAAGAGATCAGAAGATTATATCTGAGAGAGAGAGAGCAGCAAATTAGAGAAAACTTTGCTAGTGGAGATGTTTACATCTCAGAACAGAAGGCCCTCAATTAGCCCTTTATAAAATGATAATTTGGGATGATTGGGGACAAATTGACCTCCACAGAAGCTCAGTTTTTATACTGACCAAAAAGCTCCATTGACATGGTTCATTTCCCACTGCTTCCCAAGTGTTGCAATAAACACTTAATAAGTTTTTCTTTCAGAAACTTGATTTGATGGGCCAATTTTTCAGTTCAATTATAATCAATCAAACTAAGCTGTCTATATGTCAGTCTTTGAGCAAGACCTTCTGCTACAGTCTTATTTAAATAAACCTTCACATTAAGCCTATGAAATAGTTACCATTGGTAAACCCACTTTCACAAATAAAGACAGTGTGGCTTAAGGAGCTTTTGCCCAAGGTTTTAAACAGCTAGAAACTGGCAGCATAGAGATTTGAACCCTCTCTATGTAGATCAAAGCTTGTATATGTACCAAGGCTAGTTGTGTTGTGACCATTCAAGGCTGGACAGGTTCACGGGATTCGGGCAGATGAAAGAATATTCATGGAGCCACTGGGATGTCTGACATGCCTTTATTCACAGGTGGGCGAGCCACACATGCTGCAAGCTGTGTGTCCCTCTAGTGAGAAGCCCCTACCTGCTTAAGTACTGGAGACAAACAAAGATGGCAAAAGCCAAAAGATTATATAACAGCATGATTCTGTGCATGGGAGCCCACTTCATGTTATGGGAACCATTTATCAGACCCAGTTCAAGGCTGTGAACAGTATGCATCACTCCTATTCAAGGTTATAGGAAGACTGCTTCCCTTAGTTACCCAGACACTTGGGTGAGGAAGCCAGACTGCCTCCATTTACCCTGTACTATTAGAACAGAGTGGTGAGAAGTGTTTGGTTCCAGAGTTTGTCAATCTGAGTTTGGGTCTGTACTCAATGTTCAGTAGAAGAATGAATGACTGGATGATTTAGCTGTACATAACATGACTGTGGGGTGCGGAGAAGGTCCAGAATGCTCTGGATGACTAGTAGAGAGGAGGGCAGCACAACTCCTCGCACAGAGGGTAGGGAGTGAAGCATGGAGTAGGAATTGGGAGTGGGGGGTCCGGGAAGTAGTGTAGATAGGAAGAATGGAGTTGCAGAAGAGGTGGAGGTGTAGGTCATGAGGCCTGCATCACATCTTTGCCTGAATTAAGTGATACATGTAATTATCATGCCTGGCACATGGTCTGGCATGGCACTTAAATGGTAACTATCACTAAGCCCAAGGATAAATACGTTGTTACTGTTTTCTATCAGACAAGAGTCCCTACCAGAACCAGCTACCTCATCTGTTATTGTTCTATTATCTTCCTTTTCTAGAGGAAGTTCCTTCAACTGGAAGCCCAGCCTCACCCACCCCATCCTGGAGCTCAAGTTCAAAGCTCTACTCCTTTGCAACAACTCTCCTGTATTCTTTTTTTTAATCTAACCTGATTTTAATGTCATTTAATTTTTTAAAATATTTTTTAATTAAACAAGAAATTTTGTGGGAAAATGGAAAGAAAACATATAAGCAAAAATAAGGAAAACATAACACATAACTCCAATCTTTTACTGTTTAAAATTTAGATAATTGGTAATATGTTACCATTATAAATAATGCTGACATGACCATCCTTGTCTGCAACTTTTTGTGCATACTTTAATTATTTCATTAGGATAATTTGCAAACAGAACCAACAAAGCTATATGTCACCAGTGTTGACTGAGAGCTCTACCACTAGGTTCAGCATGTGAACTCCAGGTAGAAAATTGGGTCTGTCATGGAGGGAAAGACTGTCCGAGTGATGAAATTTGCCCCCGCTGACTTACATCCAGCATCCCGCAAGGCTACAACTGCTCTCAGGTGTCTCAGTGGTAACATTGCAGAATGGTATTTGGAAAACTCACCAAATAAAAATGCCTGAGGACTGCATATTCAACTCTGCAGATTTTTTCCCCAGGGTTTTTCTGCACAGCTGCCTCTAGATCCAAAGTCTAAAACACCAGTAGGAACTGTGATTTCTCCATTGAGTAGAAAAATTCTTCACTCTATTTTAGGTAACTTCTTCACAGCTTGAATCCTGGAAAAGTGTATCATTTTACCATCAATGAGGACAAATCAGTCCAAATTGGTCATTTCATTAATTAGTAGACAGAGCACAGTATGAACAGAAATCAGATCTAGGCCTACCAATTTTACCTATTATAAAAAATATTTTCTTTAAAAGCAAAGTGAAAATTAGAAAGACAACCAATTCTTTTTTATTTAAAAAAAGAATTTCCTTTTTTTTCTTCTTTTTGTTTTTTCTCAGGGATTGGCATTGAAAAACCTTATCTCTGCCTATCAAGACAACATGATCTCTGATGAATGAGTTCTCCACAAGCTGAGAAAGAGATGAGCATTTGAAAGGTCCTAAATCAGTTTGGTTATAAGAACCCTGAATCATTTGTACTACATTCAAACTACTTATGTGAAAGGAGAGAAAGAAAAACATGGCTGCTAAATTGGAAACTAAGGATTTAAAATATTCTCCAAGTGGCTCCCAGGGGAATTCCACAGCCTGTTTGCAATAGTAACTCTAATTTTGTGTCCAAAATAGAACTCTAGCCTCAAGACTCTGAAGCCTTGTGTTTTCTAAGGCTCTTGTCTGTCCAACAAAAGAGGGAAGCACTCTAACCACATAGCAAAATAGAACTCCTGGAGTCAGCCTTTTGTTTACAGTACTCGGTCAACTAAAATGTTTCTCACATGAACTTTGTAAAGTAACTTTATGGAAAACTTGAAACTAAAAATATGTTAGATGGCAACCTAATTTTTTTGTAACGTGGGAAGACTCATACAGGCACTTTACAAAAGAGGATAATGAAATGGACAACCAATATTTGGAAGTATTTTAAAGGTGCCCAACATCATTAATTATCATAGAGATGCAAATGAAATACCATTCGAAATCCATTAAATTGACTAAAATTGACTATGTTTGAAAGGTGAATGCATGTATGTATTTTTATAACACTTTAATTCAACACTAATATGTTGAATATCTCAAAGCAATGTGTTCAAATGCGCATCAAAAGGATGATATAAGTATGTTCATACAAGTGCTGTTTTTAATAGCTACAAAATTGAATCAACCCACATTTTATTTGCAGTAGAACGGATAAATAAATTGTGTTTTATTTACACAGAAATACAAAAGAACAAATTACTGTGTATGCATAACATGAATGTATCTCAGAGACGTGATGTTGGGCAAACAAGCAGACAGGGAGTTCATGCTGTGTGATTCTGCTACACGTATTCAAAACAAGCTACACCGATCAAAGGTGTTAGAGGTTAAAATAGTGGCCGGGAGGGAGCAGGAGAGAAGTTTCTAGAATTTGAGTCACATTCTATTTCTTGTCTAATTAAATGGGTATGAACAATTTGTAAAAATTTATTGAGTCACACATATATATGCTGGGTACTTTTGCATATCTATGTTACACTTTAATGAAATCATTTACTAAAAAAGGTCATAAAGGGAGAAGTCGGATCTATCTCATTTTATCTGGCAAAGAAAAAGAATGTGATTGATTAAAAGACCATGGTCTTTATAATTTTATCTTATTTTACTCACAAAGTGTGGGATGAGAATTTATGAGTAAATATTTTGCTAAATTGAATCTTGCTCTGAGGAGATCCTGTGATGAATCATTTTGAGAAGATATTGTCTCTGTGATTCATCTTGTCTATGGATTAAGACTTTTATTCATTAAGCTTATTCCCAGAGAGAACCTGAATTGCTTCAGATTTGGGTCATTTGCTGTTGTTCTGTATGTATGTATGTATGTATGTATGTATGTATAAATGATGTATTTAAGCTAAGCTGTATTCTCAAATACATTCACTACTGTATTAGTTTCCTAGGTCTGCCATAACAAATTACTACAAACTGGATAATTTAAAATGACAAAAATGTATTCTATCATAGTTCTGGAGGTCAGAGTCTGAAATCAAGGCTTTAGCGGGGCTATGTTCCCTTCTGAAGGCTCTGAGGAGAAATCTTGACCTATCTACCTTCTGGTGGCTCCAGGCATTCCTTGGCTTGTGGCAACATAACTCCAATATCTGTCTCAGTATCTTCACATGGACTTGCTCTCTGCGTTGCTCTGTAATATCTCCTCTGAGAAGGAAGAAGGTGTATGTTATATCCAGGATGGTTTTTTAAATCTTGAGATCTTTGACTAATGACATCTGCAAAGACTATTTCCAAAAAGATCACCTCTGAGGTTGTGGGTGGACATGAATTTAGGAGAGGAGACTACAAAAGTATGTTTACAGTTGTGAGTGTGCAAAACACACAGTTGATAAAACTATAGTAATAATCAAAACCTGCCTTTTTCCCCATAAAAATAACTGTAAACCTACTTTTCCCACCTCTGTACCATACAAGAAATGAACTGCGGAATCAATAAAGGGTCAGTATCACCCCGTTACAAGTAGTAATGTAGCTATGGCCTTCGAGAGAAGAACCTAGTGTAGGCACTTGAGGTGGGGGAGCCTAGTGATTAGATTGTAAGTCTCTATCTAAATCCTGGCAAAGCTACTCATGGCTTGGGCGACCCCACACAAGTCACTAAAAGCTCATCTATAAAATGGGGATAATAGTAATCCCCATTTTGGAGGTTTGTTTTACAAGTGGACTTAACACGGCATAGTACCCTGCATATAGTGAAGGCTCAACAAAGATTAGGACTCATGATGTAGACAATATGGTTAGAGAAGAGGATAAGGTGGTAAGTAATTGCTAAAGCTTTTCTGCCTCCCCCTACCCATGAACACCACTAAGCACTTGACCCACCTCTCCTTCACAGAGACAGGACCTCATATCAAGCTCACGCTCAGTTTAGGGCACAGGTGGCAAACACAAGGCCCACGGGCCGAATCCTACCTCTACCTTGTTTTATCCAGCCTGTCACCTTGTTTCTACCTGGCAGCAATGCCAAGGTCCTTGCCCCTTGTTAAGGAGTAGTTATATTTATATGGTCCTAGAATTACATTCGGCCCTTTGAAGGCAACCACAAGGCTGGTGTGGCCTCCGGTGAAAATGAGTTTGATACCCCTGGTTTAGGAGGACAATGACTGACCATGAGGGAAGATGGATGCAGTGTGTTCTCCGGCTTAGAATTCTGATTTTTTCCTCCTGACAGTTTATAGCCTTCCAAGCAAGCTCTCTTCTCATCTTTTATGCAATGAGGCTGTTTCCTATCACCTCAAAGCTGCTCACAGCCCAGGGGAGCCTCTCCAGCCCAATGGCCAGGTGTTACTGGTGTCATCTCATTGCACATCTGGGGGATGTTTGAATATTGACAGCAGTGACCAGTCACTGGACACAATTGCAGGGCTTATTCCTCTTTCGCCCCCTATAGTGACGTGATAGATTTCACTCCCAGAGAGCTATGTGGGCAATATAAGTTAAGGATATTTTTCCCTGCTGTGAGTCTGGAGTAAAATCTTCACCGATTGCCAAAGCAGGTTCAGTGAATCATTCTTGCTGACTTGTGCTCCTCATTCCTCTGCATGGAGGATGCGACCTGATTTAATAAATTTCACTCTTGCCTTCCATTCATCACTGACCTTTGGTGCATGGCCAGGCAGTGATACCCAGTTACAAATGATCCTGTCAGCCCATTAAAGTAGCAAAGAGCCTTTCCCCAGTGTAGCCTTTTAAATGGGAGATTGTCCTTCTGCAAGAGACAGAATTGCAGCATGCTAGGGGTCACTCAGTGGCCTTAAAAGCTGGTGATTCTCGTGACCAACACAGGAGCATCAGCTCTGGAAAATGCCTGTGTCCAAGCTGATGATGACTTTTGTCAAGATTCACTTACTCTCTCTCTCTCCCCCTCCCTCCTTCCCTTCCTTTTTTTTTTTTTCCTGAAAGGTGGGATATCTGGATTGTTTGGATACAATGTTGACAGAGGTTAAAAATACTGGCTTAGGAATGATGTGGCTCATGTTTGAATCTTACTTACATTTTTGAAACTTTGGGCAAGTTGTTTAAACTTTCTGATCCTCAATTTGTTCACCTGTAGAATACTGCTTAATTTTTGGTGGGAGCTGGAAGTTGTTACATTATAAGGCATGTAAAATGTGGTACCTGGAACCTAGCAAATGCTCAATAAAAGCTCATGATTGTTAATACTGTTAACTGCTATGTTAGTCTTATCATTGATGTCATTATTTTCAACCAAGCTGGTGGTTAGCCCAAATTTATTATTTTTCTTAGCCTTGCTTTCCTGGAGAGGCTGGAGAGATGGTCTTTAAGAGGGTTCCAATTAGCTTCATCTTGGCTGAATATCAGAGGAAATCATTCCAATCAGTTAAATCATTGTGACGTGAAACATCACATATTGTGTGAAACGCATTGTGATGTGAAAAAAAGGGAACACTGGACCTAAAGCCGCAAAACTTTTTTAAAAATTTTATTTTAATTGTTGTCCTTGTACAGTTTTCTGTCTTTTACTCCCATGCCAGGCCACTGCCCCAGCCCTCCCCACCACCCTCCCATTTTCACCCCCCCTAGTTTTTGTCTATGTGTCCTTTATACTTGTTCCTGTAAACCCTTCCCCTTTTCCCCTGAAATTCTCTCCCCTCTCCCCTCTGGTGACTGTCAGTCTGTTCTCAATTTCAGTGACTTTGGTTATATTTTGCTTGTTTGTTTGTTTTGTTGATTAGGTTCCTGTTAAAGGTAAGATCATATGGTATTTGACTTTCATCGACTGGCTTATTTCACTTAGCATAATGCTCTCCAGTTCCATCCATGCTGTTGCAAAGGGTAGGAGCTCCTTCTTTCTTTCTGCTGCATAGAATTCCATTCTGTAAATGTACCATAGTTTTTTGATCCATTCATTTACTGATGGGGACCTAGGTTGCTTCTAGCACTTGGCTATTGTAAATTGTGCTGCTATGAATATGGGGATGCATAGGTTCTTTTGGACTGGTGTTTCAGGGTTCTTAGGATATAATCCTAGCAGTGGAACTGCTGGGTCAAAAGGTAGATCCATTTTTAGTTTTCTGAGAAAATTCCATACTGCTTTCCATAGTGGTTGTACCAGTCTGCAATCCCACCAACAGTGAAGTAGGGTCCCCTTTTCTCCACAACCTCTCCAACACTTGTTTGTTGCTTTGTTTATGATGGCCATTCTGACAGGTGTGAAGTGGTATCTCATTGTGGTTTTAATTTGCATCTCTCTGATAGCTGGCAATACTGAGCATCTTTTCATGTGTCTCTGGATCCTCTGTATGTCCTCCTTGGAGAAGTGTCTGTTCATGTCCTTTGCCCATTTTTTAATTGGGTTGCTTGTCTTCTTAGAGTGGAGTTGTGTAAGTTCTTTATATATTTTGGACATTAAACCCTCGTCTGAGGTATCAATGGCAAATATGTTTTCCCATACAGTTGGTTCTCTTTTTATTTTAATACTGTTTTCTTTAGCCATGCAGAAGGTTTTTTATTTTGATGAGATCCCATTTTTTTTTTATTCTTTCTTTATGTCCCTTGCTTTAGGGGACATATCCGTAAAAATGTTGCTGCATGAAATATCTGAGATTTTTCCTGCCTATGTTCTCCTCTAGGCCTTTAATGGTGTCACGGTTTCTTATATTTAAATCTTTTATCCACCTTGAATTTGTTTTTGTGTTTGGTGTAAGCTGGTGCTTGAGTTTCATTTTTTTCTGCATGTCGCTGTCCAGCTTTCCCAACTCCATTTGTTGAAGAGGTTATTTTTACTCCATTTTATGCTGCTGCTTACTTTGTTGAAAATTAATTGACTGTAGAGACTTGGGTTTATTTGTGGGCTCTATATTCTATTCCATTGGTCTATGTGCACATTTTTATGCCAGTACCAGGCTGTTTTGATTACAGTGGCCATGTAATACAGCTTGATATCAGGTATTGTAATCCCTCCTACTTTCCTCTTTGTTCTCAAAATTGCAGCAGCTATTCAGGGTCATTTATGGTTCATGTAAATTTTTGAAGTGTTTGTTCCATGTCTTTGAAATATGCCATTGGTACTTTAATAGGGATTGCATTGAATTTGCAAATTGCTTTGGGTAGTACGGACATTTTGATGGTGTTAATTCTTCCGATCCATGAACACGGTATATGTTTCCATTTATTTGTATCTTTCTTAATTTTTTTATTCAGTGTTGTATAGTTTTCTGCATACAGGTCTTTTACCTTCTTGGTTAGGTTTATTCCTAGGTATTTTATTTTTCTTTTTGCCATAACAAATGAGATTTTTTTCTTGATTTCTGCTTCTGCTCTTTCATTGTTGGTATACAAAAATGCCTTTGATTTCTGGATATTGGCTTTAGATCCAGCTGTTTGGACAAATTCATTTATTAGGTCGAGCAGCTTTTTGGCCAAGTCTATAGGATTTTCTATGTACACTATCATGTCATCTGCAAACAATGCTAGTTTTGTTTTCTATTTTCCAATTTGGATGCCTTTTATTTCCTTATCTTGTCTAATTCCTGTGGCTAAGACTTCCAGTACTATATTGAATAGAAGTGGTGAAAGTGGACAACCTTGCCTTGTTCCTGATCATAGTGGAAAAGATTTTAGTTTTTGTCCATTGAGTATGATGTTGGCTGAAGGTCTCTCATATATGGCCTTTGTTATGTTGAGGAATGCTCCCTCTATTGCCGCTTTCCTGAGTGTTTTTTTTTTATCATAAATAGGTGCTGTACCTTATCAAATGCTTTTCCACATCTATTGATATGATCATGTGATTTTTGTCTTTGCTTTTGTTTATGTCATGTATTACATTTACTGATTTGCAAATATTGAACCATCCTTGCATCCCTGGGATGAATCCCACTTGGTCATGGCGTATGATCTTTTTAATGTATTGTTGTGTGAAGTTTGCCAATATTTTGTTGAGGATTTTAGCATCTATGATCATCAGCGATACTGGCCTGAAGTTTTCTTTCTTTGCTGTGTCTTTATCTGGTTTTGGGATTAGGATGATGCTGGCTTCATAAAAAAGAGTTTGGTTTTCTTCCATCATTTTGGATTTTTTTGGAATAGTCTGTAAAGGATAGGTGTTAGCTCTTCCTTAAATGCTTTGTAGAATTCTCCTGTGAAACCATCTGGTCCAGGGCTTTTGTGTCTTGGGAGTTTTTTGATTAGTGCTTCAATTTCATCTGCTGTTATTGGTCTCTTCAGGCTTTCTGCTTCTTAATTGAGTTTTGGAAGATCATATTTTTCTAGAAACTTGTCCATCTCACCTAGGTTTTCAAATTTCTTGGCATACAGTTCTTCATAGTAATTTCTTACAATCCTTTGTATTTCTGTGGTGTCAGTTGTAATCTCTCCTCTTTCATTTCTGATTGTGTTTATTTGGGTCCTCTCTCTTTTTTTCTTGATTAGCCTGCTTAAAGGCTTGTCAATTTTGTTTATCTTTTCAAAGAACCGGCTCCTGGATTCATTGATCCTTAGAATTGTGCTTTTAGTCTCTATGTCATTTCATTCTGCTCTGATCTTGGTTATTTCCTTCCTTCTACTTGCTCTGAGCTGTATTTGTTGTTGTTCCTCGAGTTCTTATACGCATAGGGTTAGGTTGTTTGTTTGAAATGTTTCTCTCTTTTTTAGGTAGGCCTGTATTGCTATGAACTTCCCTCTAAGGGCTGTCTTCACTGTGTCCCATAAGTTTTGGGATGTTGTGAGTTCATTTTCATTTGTTTCTACAAACTTTTTGATTTCTTCCCTAATTTCATTCTTGACCCATTCATTGTTTAATAGCATGCTATTCAATCTCCATGATTTTGAGTGTTTGGGGTTTTTCCCCTTGGGGTTGGTTTCTAGTTTCAGTCCCTTGTGGTCAGAGAAAATGCTTGGTATGATTTCAATTTTCTTGATTTTGTTGAGGCTTGTTTTATGTCCTATCATGTGGTCTATCTTTGAAAATATTCCATGTGCAATTGAAAAGAATGTGTATTTAGTTTCTTTGGGATGAAGGGCTCTATATATATCAGTTAAGTCCATTTCATCTAGAGTGTTGTTCAATGCCACAATATCTTTGTTGATATTTTGTTTGGAAGAGCTGTCCATTTTTGACAGTGGGGTGTAGAAATCCCCTACTATAATTGTGTTGCTGTCAATATCCTTCTTGAAGTCCTCTAAGATTTTCTTTATGTAGTTAGGTGCTACTATGTTGGGTGCATATATATTTACAATGTTTATGTCTTCTTGGTGGATTCTTCCCTTGAGTATTATGAAGTGACCTTCTGGGTCTCTCTTTATGGCCCTTCTTTTGAAGTCTATTTTGTCTGATATAAGTATTGCTACTCTGGCTCTTTTTCCTGTCCGTTTGCTTGGAAAATTTGTTTCCAGCCCTTCACTTTGAGTCTTTTTCACCCTGAGGTGGGTCTCTTGAAGGCAGCACGTGTGTGGGTCATGCTTTCTTATCCATTCAGCTATTCTATGTCTTTTGATTGGAGCCATTTAATCCATTTATGTTTAAGGTTATTATTGATAGGTACTTATTCATTGCCATTTTCATACCTGTGTTTCTCTCTCTCTCTCTCTCTCTCTCTCTCTCTCTCTTTCTTGCTCTTCCTTCCTTTCCTTAAAGCAGTCTCTTTAGCATCTCTTGCAGAACTGGATTGGTGGAGGTGTATTCTTTTAGACTTCTTTTGTCTGGGAAGCTCCTTACTTGGCCTTCTATCTTGATTGAAAGCCTTGCTGGGTAAAGTAGTCTTGGTTGCAGGTCTTTGGTTCTCATTACTTGGAATATTTCTTGCCATTCTCTTCTGGCTTGGAGCATTTCCGTTGAGAAGTCAGCTGCTAACCTTATTGGGCTCCCTTGTATGTTACTTCCTGTTTCTCCCTTGCTGCCTTTAAGATTCTCTCTTTGTCTTGGAATTTTGCCATTTTAATGATGATTTGTCTTGAGGTGGGTTTCTTTGGGTTCCTCTGGATTGGGACTCTCTGTGTTTACTGGATTTGTGAGATTTTTTCTCTCATCAAATTAGGGAAGTTTTCCATCATTACTTTTTCAAATAGGTTTTCTATCCCTTGCTCTTCTTCTCATTCTAGTATCCCTATTATATGGATGTTGTTACGTTTCATATTGTCTTGCATTCCTCTTCATCCCTCTTCATTCTTTCCGAGCCTCTTTTCCTTTTCTTGCTCTTTCTGGGTGTTTTTTGCTACTTTGTCCTCCAAGTTGCTGATCTGGTCTTTTGCTTCATTGATTCTGCTTTTGATTCCTTCTATTACGTTCTTCAGTTCAGAAATTGTATTCTTGATTTCCTCTTGGCCCTTGTCGACAGTTTCTATTTCCTTTTTCATGTTGATATAGTTTGCAGTGACTTCATTGTAGCTTCCCTGTAGTTTTTGGTAGCTCATTGTGAGCTCCTTGAGCTTCCTGACAACCATTGCTTTGAACTCAATATCTGCTAGTTGAATTGCCTCTGTTTCATTTAGCATTCTTGCTGAGGCATTCTCCTTTTCTTTCATTTGGGGATTGTTTCTTTGTCTTCCCGTTGTTTGTGAGACTCTTCTTGTCAGCCTCAGCTTCTTAAATTGATGTGTTCTGGCTCCCTGGGTTTATGGTGTGAACTTCTGTGGTAGAATATCTGTGAGATTCAGTGGTGCAGTGTCCTTCAGGTATCCTGATGTTCACAGCTTCCACCTATTCTTTTTTGTGATCAGTTGGAGGGGGAAGGCAAAATGGTTTAAGACAGCAAGAGAGTATTCTATGATATTTACAGTAGCAGCCAGTAGAGAAGAGGCAGGACATCCCTTGGTTATGTATAGTGTTAACTGTGTTCTACCACCCAACTAAGCACTTTTTAGAAAGGCTGGAAAGAAGATAAGACTCTTGTTGGGGAGGGAAAGATTGTGAGTTGGATCTAAAAAGCAATGAGGTTGTGGGAGGTCAGATTCTGAGGTATGGTGAGAGTAATGGACAGTAAATAGATGTAGTGTGTGAAAAAATAGAGTTAACCACTACAATAATAGAGTTCAGGAAATCGTGACGTGGGCTAAGATCTGGGCAGGGGGGGGTGTTGTGTAGCATTTACAATTGTATGGAACAGCTATTATTTACAATAATATTGGAGCAACAATCATATGACAGAATCTCTGAGGTGTAGATAACAAGAATAGGGAGTATAAGACCTTAAGTAGTGTGCTAATGGAACACAAGTAGAGTGAAGGACAGTAAATTAGGAATACTCTATGGATGAGAGAACAGGGGAAACCTGTCAAATAATACAATACAACCAGCCAATCAAAGAAGACTAAACAGAAAGAAGAGGAATACAAAAATATTATTTAAATAAAAGATGTAAGAATAATGAAAAAATAATAATACAAATATGCAATAACTTGCAGGTTCTTTGTAATAGCAAAGTGAAATTTGTCTCACTGTCTAAACTGTTGGGATACCCCCTCTTTGGGTCCAACTCTGTTTTTTTCACAGTTCTAGGGTTTTTTTTTTCCTCACTTGTGGGTATTTAAAAAGAGGAAAAAAAGAAAAAAGGAAAAGGAAAAGAAGATGAAGGAAGAAGTGATAAAATTGGAAAGAAAGGAAGAAGGAATAAAACAAGAAAGAAGGAAAGAGAAACAGAAGGAATTGAGGGATAAAAATAAAAATTAAAAAATTAAAAATTACCTACAAAATAACAAACAAACAAACAAACAAACAAAAACCTCTTGCTGGTTGCAAACTGGCCAAACCGGTTTTTCTGGCCTTGCTGGCTGCAAAAGGCTGAGGGGCGACTGGTGTTGCTCTTCTCCCTGTTCAGCACTCAGTCAGCTTTGGGCTATTCTCTCTTGAGCTAGCTGTGCACTCTTCCCAGAGCCAGCCAGGTGCCTCTCTGCCCAGGTTCCAGGGCGTGGGCTCTGCTGGTCTCCTGCACTGAAAAGTTCACCCTGGGTTCATGGGTGTGAGATTGGGTTTCTCAAGGATAGTGCACACTCCCTAGGTTTATGGGTGTGGTTTCCAGACTTCCTGCAGTGTGTGCTCACCCCAGGTTCACACCAGCATGGGCTCTGGTTCTCCCACAGACAGTGTGTGCTCCCCAGGTAGACGGGCATGAGCTCCGAGTCTTCCACAAAGCCCCCTCCTCTGGTTGCAGGTGGGTGGCAAGGCCACCTCTGGTCACAGGGGCTCAGGCGTCCACTTCTCGTGGGTGCTCACAGCCCCTGAGTGTTTGTCACTCAGTCCTTAAATCCCTTCCCTGTGACCTCAAGCAACCAGGACTCTACCAGTGCTGCTCAAACCTTGTTTGGCTGGGGAGGGAGCGGTTGACCTGGCTTCCTCCCTAGAATCCTGTGGCAGACCTGGGGAGCATTGGGCCTGGGGCTGTGACTGCCACTGCTTATGGCTAAGCAATACTCCATTGTGTGAATATCCCATAGTTGTTTTATCCACTCATCTACTGATGGACACCTGGGCTGCTTCCATATCTTGCCACTTGTAAATAACACTTCAATGAACATAGAGGTGCTTATGTACTTTTGATTTAGTGTTTTGGGTTCCTTCAGATATATTCTCAGAAGTGGGATAGCTGGGTGGAAAGGCAGATCCACAGTGGCTGCACCAATCTGCATTTCCACCAATAGTTTAAAAGAGTTGTCCTTTCTCCACATCCTTACCAGCACTTGTTGTTTGTTGATTTATTGATGGTAGCCATTCTGACAGATGTGAGATGATATCTCATTGTGATTTTAATTTGCATTTCTCTGATGATTAATGGCATTGAGAATCATTTCATATGTCTATTGGCCATCTGTACGTCCTCTTTGGAGAAGTGTCTGTTCAGGTCCTTTACTCATTTTTTAATTGTTGGGTTTTTTTTGTGTGTGTGTGTGTGTTGAGTTTTAGAAGTTCTTTATAAATTTTCGATATTAACTCCTTATCAGATGTATCACTGAATACAATCTTCTATTATGTGGATTGTCTTTTTATTTTGTTGATGATTCAAAATTGAATTGCTGTGACAAAAAGATATTTTAGTATTGGAAGAAGGACAGGATGAATTATAGTTGCTTCTTTAAATGGATTGTATGTTTAGTCTTAACTGAGTTATTCATGGTTGAAATCAGGCTTTCAAAAAGGCTCCTGAAATATATTAGGAAACGAAAATGTTTAACCCATCCAGGATCCAGAGATGATATTATACTGACACATTTAAAATAAAGATCACAAAGATATCCAGTCAAGATGGAGGTGTAGGTAAGCATACCTTGCCTCCTTACACAACTATAGTGAGAATTACAACAAGACTATAAAACAAATATTGCCTACAAGTGTCAAAAAATCGAGCTGTTTGGAAGTCTGACAACCTAGGATGTAAAGAAGCCACACTCATCTAGATGGGTAGGAGGGGTAGAGATGCAGAGATATGTGAGAGGTGCAGAAAGGTGGAGAGGCATGGAGATGTGGAACACGTAGTCTCAAATCCATATGTCATGGATAAAAATCAGAAGGGATACCTCAGGAGTGAGAGATCCCAGCCACAGACCAGACCACCAGGCCCAGGGTTCCAGAACCAAGAAGATAAGTCCCCATAACTTCTGATAGTAAAAACTAGAGTCAGGGATGAGGTTGAGGCAGCAGAAGAAACTGTGAGATTCTCAACAGGCTCCTCTTAAAGGCCCACAATGGACTTAGGACTCATGCAGACCCATTCTTTCTGGGACTCAGCACCAGGGCAATACTTGGAAGGGCACTAGTGGCATACAGGGAGAAGGTGAAGTGACTGGCAACTGGCAACAAGGCAAGTGCCAAGAGACAGCTTCCTCCTGGACATAAGTCTAGAGGCCAGGCAATGGCATTGCCTGCTCTCTGAGCCCTCCCCCACACAGAGCCACAGAGCAGTGACACTGGTTGCCCCACCCTGGTGACTACCTAAGGCTCTGCCCCATACAACTCACAGGTGTGCTTTTCTACAATAGATCATGCTACTAAGACAGAGAATCAAAGCAGCTCTACCTAATACACAGAAACAAACAAAGGGAGGATGCCAAATTGAGGAGACAAGAAACATGACCTAAATGAAAGAACAGAACAAAACACCAGCAAAAGCACTAAACAAAATTGAGATAAGCACCCTATCAGATGCAGAGTTCAAAACATTGGTTGTCAGGATGTTCCGTGAATGCACTGGATACTTCAATAGCATAAAAAATAGGCAGGCAAAAGTGAAGGTTACATTAAGTGAAATAAAGAAAAATCTACAGAGAACCAACAGTGGAGGGGATGAAGCTGAGAATCAAATCAATGATTTGGAATGCAAGGAAGAAAAAAACATTCAGTAAGAACAGCGAGAAGAAAAAATAATTTAAAAAAATGAGGATAAGCTAAGAAGCCTCTAGGACATCTTTAAACATACCAATATCTGAATCATAGGAATGCCAGAAGGAGAAGAGGAAGAGCAAAAAATTGAAAACTTATTTGAAAAAATAATGAAAGAATTTTTCCTAATTTGGTGAAGGCAATAGACATACAAGTCCAGGAACCACAGGGAATCCCAAAGAAGATGGACCCAAATAGGACCACACCAAGACACATCATAATTAAAATGCCAAATGTTAAAGATAAAGAGAGAATCCTAAAAGCAGCAAGAGAAAAGCAGAGAGTTACTTACAAAGGAGTTCTCATAATACCATCAGCTGATTTCTCAAAAGAACCTCTGCAGGTTAGATGGGACTGGCAAGAAGTATTCAGTGTGATGAAAAGCAAGGACTTACAACGTAGATTACTCTATCCAGAAAAGCTATCTTGTAGAATGGAAAGGCAGATAAAGTACTTCCTAGATAAAGTAAAACTAAAGGAGCTCATAATCACCAAGCTATTATTATATGAAATGTGAAAGGGAATTATATCAGAAAAAGGAGATCAAAATGATGAATATTAAAATGGCAAAAAATTCACAACTATCAATAATTGAATCTAATTAACAAACTGAGCAAAGAAGAGGAACAAGAACAGAATCATAGATATGGAGATCATTTAGAGGTTTATCAATTGGGATGGGGAAGGGGAAGAATGGTGGAAAAGGTGCAGGGATTAAGGAGTACAAATTGGTAGGCACAAAATAGTCAGGGGGATGTTAAGAACAGTATAGGAAATGGAGTAGCCAAAGAACTGATATGTATGACCCATGGATATAAACTAGAGGTGATGGCTGGAGGGAATGGGGGTACCAGGTAGAGGGGAACAAAGGGGAAAAATTGAGACAACTGTAAGAGCATAATCAGTAAAATATATTTAAAAATAAAAATCATGATAAACTATTCAATTGTAGGCAAACTTCTATCATCAAGGCTAAAATAATTAGAGAAAACAAATCTCATATAGTTTTCTGGTCACCAGCTTCTTCCAGTACTTAGGTCTTTCCTTCATTTGTTTATTCAATGTCATATTTTTCCCTTTTTGCTATTTGGAATAAATTCTGTTCTCCTCATCCCCCTTTGATTTTCTTAAGTAAGGATATGACTTATAATTTGCTCTCCTAGTAAACCCACACCTCTAGAGATTTATGAGTAAAGACTAGCATATGAGGATTCGTGACTTATTTAGTATTTCAAAATGTCAACCAGACATGTTATATTTTCCCATCCTAAAGACAGCTAGGCCAACCAAAATGTCAGTTTTCTTGCTCTTGGCTGGAACTATATGAACAGGGTGGTAATATATGTTTTATTATTGTTTGCCAGATGTATCAGTTGGTTGCTGAGGCCAATAAATAAATTTCTGGGATGTGTGTGGACCAGTTATCAGATCTGTATAGTTTGATAGAGATAAAATTATAAACCATTGGCAGAGGATATAGATAAACACATTAATGGTTAATACATTATTAGTTGGCTTGGATCAGGGACTCTGTTTCATCAAAATACATTAATCAATTTGTTTGACATCAAATCATGCAAATGACATGGCAGATTATTGACTGTGATTTCAAATTCTACTTCTTTGTTTCCAGAGAGCGGTTTTCTATGAGTTGCATCAGCATCCCTAGGGAACTTTTTATCCCTAGGGAACACAGTCTCTGGCTTCCCTCTCCTCTACTCTACCATTCTCATTTAGTAGGTCTAGGGTCAAGGCCTGATATCTGAAACTTTAACAAGCTCCCAGGTAATTATTATGCATAACTGAATTTAGGACATGCTAATGTATATGAACATTAAGTAACTTGAAAAACACTGAGCATAGTTAGGCTTAAAGTTTCTTTTTGAGTCAATGAAAAAATAAAGATACTCAGGTGATCTATCTTGGATTCTAGCTCTTGCTCACTTTGCTTCACTCTGATCTTATCCCAAGGACAGCTTCCATGGAATGTTCCTGAATAAAATGTGAAGACTATATTACCTGCCAGGAGGTTAAAGGGAAATTCTCTGTTGGTAGTATAACTATTTTCCCTGGATTCAAGGCTGTGGAGGCTCTAAGGGCAATTAAGGGAAAAAGCTAACTAGATGACTTTAGTGTAAATTCTTAATTCAGTAAGAAAAATAAAAAGTATAATTTTCTTCCATATCATATTCCAATAGACACACATAACCTAACTACTATTTTCCTCTCCTTATAATATTGTTTTTCCAACAGTATAGCCAAGGCAGATTGTTATCTTGGTGGGGTTTGAATTTAGGATGTTTGAGGCTTAAAATCAGGATGTTTTTCCAGTTTGGAAGCATAACCAGAGAAAATGTTTTATTTATTGTAATAAAGCAATGAGAAGTCCCACTGTTTTAAGGAAAGTCATAAATATTTATCTACAGCATCAAAACTGATATAGTTTAATAATGGTAAATCCTCAAATAAATTGAAAATCAACACATGGAAATCCATGTAAAGGAATATTATTGGAGTGAACACTTTTTTTTTGAAGAAAAATTATACTTAAAATGTCCAAGATACAGTGCAAAGTTATGAAAATAATCTACAACTATATACTAGCATGAATCAAATTTTGGAGGAGCCCAAATAGAAAAATAAATGGACTGTCAAGGAACACTCCAAAAATATTAGTGGTTATCTTTGGATGACATAATTACAGTTATTTTTATTTATCACATTATATTTATTGTATTTTTTTCCTAAATTTACTACACAAAACATGTGATCATTTTCTAATTGGAAAACAAAACAAATTGTTTTTTAAATAAATATGGGCATATCTAACATTTATTTATCCATACCCATACAAAGGTTTAAATCCTAGATAAAGGACACTAATCCATGTTTCGTGAAAGACAAGAAGTTGTGGAGTCAAATCAAATCCCTGCCTGAGGTCAGGGCAGGGATTACCAGTGGCTTCAGCTTTCTTTCCCACAGAGCCCTGGCATCAAACTTCCCAACACCCCATCAATTATCAGCAGTTGATTGGAGAGGGTACACCAGGGAACACCCGACTGGTCTTTGCTGGCTTGATATAGAGTCCCTGTTCCCAGGGCAAACATGAAAATAGTAAAGTAGAAAGATTAAACTTTCAGTTCAAAATAACTGAAGAAAGGAGGACTGCTACAAGGCAGTCCATGATTAATTACCAAATGAATCTGAGGAGGAAGACATCAAATACTTTCTGTATGTACCAGCTTCGCCGGTGTGATATCAAAATATGTGGAAGAAAATGTCTCTGCCTCCCACTGGGTCAGATCCTTCCACTCCTGGATAATCAGAGCTGACACACATCTAGTTGAACAGTGAAACTGAGCATGGTGGTTTCTCTCTCTGGACCTTAGTATTCTTTTATTTTACAGTGAACAGGAGGCTTTGCTATGAGAGTTTGTGGTAAATGTGACAATACGTACATATTCTGAAACTTTAGGGGAACAGCATGAAAGTTACTTAACTCTAGTAAAAGTTCATTTAAAGGTTCTATTTTTAGCCCTGGCTAGTGTGGCTCAGTGGATTGAGTGCCAGCCTGCAAACCAAAGGGTTGCTGGTTTGATTCCCAGTCAATGCACATGCCTGGGTTGCAGGCCAGGTTCTCAGTAGGGGGTGTGCAGGAGGCAACCACATATTGATGTTTCTCTCCCTCTCTCCTTCCCTTCTCCTCTCTCTAATAATAAATAATATCTTTAAAAAAATTAAGGTTCTATTTTTAGAGTCAGCTCATTTCATATATCAAATGAGGGCCTCCCTGTGCCTCTGCTGTGATAAGGCATCTTTTCCACTCTATTCCAGAAAGTTTGAGAAACAGATGAGTTGTGAGATGATAATTAAACTTAACTCCCTTTTAGAGTGTCTATATTGCTTTTCATTTATGTGCTGATTGAATCATTGAACAGCCTAGGCATTTACTAGACAGTGGTGGCCACAAAATATTTACTGAATGAATGAACGCAAGTTTTGTTGCTTCCCAATAATGGGCTATAGCCACTTCATTTTAATTTGTGAAAGCACAGCAATTTGTCACAAGCTATCATAGCAGGAAAACATTTCATAATTGTTAAGCCTGCTTGCCAGTTAGAGGAAGAGTGCAAGGGCAGAATGAATATACCATATTATGCCAAGATGTGGAATGGCATTTTTCCAGGGTGGTGCTGGAAGTCAGAGATCTGGGGGTTCATCCCAACTTGGTTACTTACTAGTTATTTGTCCTTGGGTGTTGTGAACCTTTTATTTTCCTGTCAAACTCTCACTTCTCTTGTTAGGAAAACAGTACCCCAATTTTCATTTGAGTAACTGCTCCTTCTTCATTCAGGGCACATCCCTGATTGAAGGATAAGTATGAATAGGCCTGGTCAATAAGAACAAGAGTGATTGAATGATAGATGGGAATGTGACCTAAACTGGGTCAATTGCAATGAATCTTGAGACGCTGCTAGAATTTTCAGAAAAGGAGAATTCTTGTGTTAAACCTGTAGATGGCCATCTTCTCACTGTTAGGAGTGCCTGCCAAAGAATGAAGCCAAATCAGAAGAAAAGCAATGTAAAAGAAGAGAAACATATTCCAGACAAATATGATTTGATCATCTAAATTCACCCATTACTAAAACTGGAAGTGTTCCCTCAGACTTGAAGTTCCTGTGAATCAGTAAGTTAGCTGATTTGCTTAAACTTTGAATGAAGATTTTGTTATTTGCTGCCAGAGTTGTAACAAGTAGGGCAATTCCTCTTCAGGACTTCAGGTTGCTTCTCTTTAAAGAGTTAGATATTTAAAAAATATTTTGCTGTCTGATTTAAAAACCAATCTATGCTTATTTTAAAATTATGACATTATAGAAATGGATCATTTGGTTGTGTCCACACCACTGTTATTTGGTTGCATCACTTAATGATTACTGCATAACAAATCACACTCAAATCCAGTGGTTTGAAATAAGTGTTAATTACTGCTTAGAACTGTAAATGCTAGTTGGGTATTTCTGATGATCTGATCCAAAATTAGATTATACTTGAGGTTACTTACATGTCTGTGGTCAGCTGGTATTTTGGCTAGGGAGCGACTGGTCTAGGATGGCCTCATTTCCAAATCTGGTGGTTCTGGCTGATCAGGGCAGTGACAATGGGGTGAGAGGGTTGCATCGCTCATCACACAGCAGACTAGCCTGGGGCTTGTTCGTGGTGGCTGAGCAGGGCCTTACAAGAGCAAGTGGAAGCCCACTGATGCCTGGGTTTGTAACTGACACACTTACTTCTGCTGCTTATATTGGCCAACACAAGTCACAAGACCAGCCAAGATACAAGGGAAGGAGAAACTGACTCCACATTTTGTTGGGGGAGTTGTAATATCACAAAAGCAGCATACATATAGGAAGGGGAAATAATTGGTGCTATTTTTGTAGTCACTACATAACTTTATTCCCTCAGAAATAATCACTGTTACCATTTTGATGTATGGTCTTCTGGGTTTATCCAAAATACTTATATTTATTTTTATTTTTGAGAATACATATTTTTCAGAAAACATATTTTATTTATTTTTATTTTTGTGGTTATGTTTATGAAAAATGGTACTATATGTATTGTCTTACAATTTATTGTGTCCGACTTGACAATAAAGCGTGGACATTTTCCCACACCAGTATATATCAACCTCTTCTAAAGAGATTGAATATAGATCATTTTCTTAGCTCTGACCTTCTGAGATTCTGGGATTCTATGGCTTATTATAAACCAAATTTCCCAAATCCTCAAGCTCATCTCCTTAAAGTGACAAGAGAATGGTTAGATTTCCAAGCAACTAAAAAAATGAGCCTATAATCATGACTGAGATTATCTGTCAACTTTGTGTTGAGTAATTTCACCTTTGCTAATTAGATTACTTATTATCATTATTATTAATTATAATGATAATTATAAGACTGTGTCTGATGAAATTCTAGCAATTGATTCTCATTTACTCACAGAAGCATATGCTGATTTTTCTGGATATACTGCTTGTCTTCTGATTTGCACCAATTCAACAGATATGCTAAAATGGAAGACAGAACAAGCTGCTAAGAATAGGTGCCCAAGAAGTAGTAAGTTAAGTGCTCGTTACACTGATTCCACACCATCAAGTAAAGGATGATGAACGGAGGATTACTGGGCTCTGGCTTCTTTCTGGCTGTTTGGTTTTGAGAAATCATGAAGTATTGGGAGCTTCTCATGTTTCTTCAAAGTATGTCTTCATAGTTCTTAAGCACCTTCAGCCTGAAGACAACTTATACTGTAGTAATTGACTTTGGAAACCTGAATAGATTCTTTCCTGTGTTATGATTAAGAACTTTGGGAAAATTTTAGTTAATAGATGTTATCTAAAGAATGACAGGGACATTATGGATCCTATAATATTCCATCTCTGAAATAGTTGTCATCAAGCATTTTTTTCCTTTAGCATAACCACAGTTTAGCTATCAGTTACACTGACAAAAATTGATCAGACTAATGTGACATGAACTAAGAGCAAGTGGACTTTTGTGTCTGCTATAAGACAGAATTTTTCATCCATTCATTCATTTATCCATTCAAAAATAGTTACCAATCACCTGCTATTTGCTATAGGAATATAAAGATGAATAAAGTAGCATTCGTCCTCAAGGTTTTACATTTTAGTAAAGGGAGAATGATATCTACACTGTGTTTTGAAGTGTTGCATGGATAGAAACTGATCTAGTAGTTCAAAGGAAAATTGAGATGGCATATAATGATACCTAAAATAATAAAGTTTGTTATAATAATAGCACATGCTTATATAGTGTTTCTATTGGTGTGGGTTCTTTAGAAAAACAAGCAATAAGAGAATATCTATCTATCTATCTATCTATCTATCTATCTATCTATCTATCATCACCTATGGTGAGATAACAGAAAGAGAGGGAGAAGGGAAGAGAGGGAGGATAGAGAAGGATTTATTTTAAGGAATTAGCTCACATAATTTTGGAAGCTGACAAGTCTAAAAACCACAGGACAGGCTGGCAGGCTGGAAACTGTGGAAGAGTTGATGTTGCAGCTCAAGTCCAAAGGCAGTTTGGTGAAGTCCAAAGGCAATGTGGTGGCAGAATTCCTTCTTCCTTAGAGGATTTTTCTCTTCGGGCCTTCAGTGGATTGGATCAGCCCTCTG
>PVKU01013506.1:0-28470 GCA_004027475.1 Anoura caudifer | reverse complement strand
AAGAGAACCAACTGTATGGGAAAATATATTCGCCAATGATACCTCAGACAAGGGTTTAATCTCCAAAATATACAAAGAACTTACACAACTCCACTCTAAGAAGACAAGCAATCCAATTAAAAAATGGGCAAAGGACTTGAACAGACACTTCTCCAAGGAGGACATACAGAAGATCCAGAAACATATGAAAAGATGCTCACTATCGCTTGCTATCAGAGAGATGCAAATTAAAACCGCAATGAGATACTACTTCACACCTGTCAGAATGGCCATCATAAATAAAGCAACAAACAAAAGTGTTGGAGAGGTTGTGGAGAAAAGGGGTCCCTAGTGCACTGTTGGTGGGATTGCGGACTGGTACAACCACTATGGAAAGCAGTATGGAATTTTCTAAGAAAACTAAAAATGGATCTACCTTTTGAGCCAGCAATTCCACTGCTAGGATTATATCCTAAGAACCCTGAAACACCAATCCAAAAGAATCTATGCACTCCAATGTTCATAGCAGCACAATTTACAATAGCCAAGTGTTGGAAGCAACCTAGGTCCCCATCAGTAAATGAATGGATCAAGAAACTTTGGTACATTTACACAATGGAATTCTATGCAGCAGAAAGAAAGAAGGAACTCCTACCCTTCACGACAGCATGGATGGAGCTGGAGAGCATTATGCTAAATGAGGTAAGCCAGGCAGTGAAGGACAAATATCATATGATCTCACCTTTAACAGGAGCCTAATCAACAGAACAAACGGGCGGGCACAATATAACCAAAGACACTGAAATTGAGAAGGGGTTGATAGTCACCAGAGGGGAGAGGGGAGGGAATTTCAGAGGTAAAGGGGAGGAGTTTGGAGCAACAAGTATGAAGGTCACATGGATAAAACTAGCAGGGGTGGAAATGGGAGGGGGGTGGGGAGGGCTGGGGCGGTGGGCTGGAATGGGAGCAAAAGACAGAAAACTGTACAAGAACAATTAAAATAAATAAATAATTAAAAAAATAAAAATAATAAAAAATGTTTTAAGTCAAAAAAAGTAAAATTGGTAATAATTCCTTTGTCATTAGATCATTATGAGTATTAAATTAATGACATGTAAAATACTTAAAATATTGACTGGTTCAAACCAAACACTAAGTAAACATTATTTACTACTCTACCCAGCCCAATATTTTGAGGAACTTGACTGTATTTGTGGTCTCTGCTTTCTCACCACTCATTCACTCTTCAAAACAAAAATCAAATAACATAGCACCCATGCAAAAGCTCTCTAATGTCTTCTCATTGCACATGGGATAAAAGATTAATCCTTTAGCATATATTCTACAAGTCCTTATGTGATCTGACCCCTGGTCATCACAAATTTTCTCTAAACTTTCCGTTCTGTTCAATCATTGTACTTTAGATAAAAATGACATTTATTTCCCACCAGCATTCCAAGGTTATTCTTACCTCTGTGATTGTTGTTTTCTCTTTTATTTACCTACTCCTATAGGCTACCATGAAAGTAGAGATCATATCTGATTTCTTACCAATAATTACCCCAACACTCAGAATAATGTCTGATACATACTAAGTACCCAAAAAACATTTGTGCTGACATCAAGAATCAGCTCATGAAAACCCATTCTAAACTGGCTGTTTTCCACATCAAGCCAATGAAGCTGCTTTATGATTCCAAATCTAGTAGTCACATCTCTCCACACATGTTATTCTTCTTCCCTAGTAGTCCACAACTCATTCTATGAAACTCTCCTCTCTTGATTTTTGTGAAACCCTCTGTCTTGGTTTTTCTCCAATCCCACTGTGTTTTCTTCTGTTAGGAAGTCTCTGTAGGCTCCTCCTCCCTGGATATGTAAGTCCTGAGCACCACAGGGTTGGGTTCCAGGAGTCCTCTCTCCCCAGATGGCATGTGTAATATGTAACAGAAGACATGTAACAGAGTAAAGAAACTGCTATGCACAATTTCAGTTAGAAGGTGAGGGAAAATTCTGGCTTTTTCTATCCCAAATGGAATTCCTGGTAAGACACAAATCTTCAGAATAGGTAAAATGATTTTTCTTTAAGTGCAAGATAAAACAGGGAAGTCCCATATCAATTCATGCATGCCCTTGCCTTTGGGACTTTGTGCTATTCTCAGGCTGGCTGTCTACCCTCACAGCCTGAGTATTGCTTCTGTGTTCTGCCCAGGCTTGCTACCTGCTCTTCCTCTATGTCACTCGCCCACTCCCAGAGCCTCTGTTCTCACACTACACCCTCTCCATACCTCCTGTTTGTAATATCTATCATGTGCTCACTGCAGGCACACACAGGCAGGGTAGGACAGCAAGGCAATCTTGCGTGAGATGAGGAAGACCAATTAACATTTGTACATTTTATTACATGACCACAGATCACCTCCCTGAATAAATTTAATTCATTATACTTTCTGTCATTCATTTGCCACTTCTGCATGTTCCCCTCCACCAGTCACTGTGCCCTTCCTTCAGAATTTAACCAGACATACTTGACTTGCCACAGAGCCACACCATGTCAGAAATCAAAAAGAAGTACCAAAAGAGTAAATAAGCTATGGTACATTCATTTCTCACATTCTCTTTCTGCCACCTCAAATACTGCTTAATCTATAAAAAACAGGACCATGCTTTTTTTAAGGGTATCACCTTAAAAAACACAGAAAGGGTCTTAAAGACCATTACTCTAAATAAAAATATTTGATTCACTGTTCACAGGCAGAGAATTCTATAGCTTCAAGTCTCTCAAACATTTTTTTGTTTAGCAATCTATGTGTGTTTCCTTTTGCCTGATACCATCCCTTTATTAGTATAGTTGACAAATGAAAGAGGGGGAAATACTCTCAGGAGCTATTCTTGGAATGGGTGCTTGCCTGGACAGATGAATATCATAATTAGAAAGCTGATAATTGATGAGTAAAGATATGTCTTTAGCAGTTTACCAAGAGAAACTGCCAAAGCTCTTAGGACTTAAAACTCTAGAAAACAATGGTTAACAATAAAAAAAAATGATCTAAATTATTATTTGATTTACAACATTATTCCTCTTCATCTTTTGTTCCAACTTCTTCTGAACTACCTCAGCAGAAAGAAATTGTAAATTATTTGCAAGTTCTTATATACCTAGCTCACCTCCTGGAAGTAGTAAGGCTGTATAGCTCAGGAAGTGGACTTGTTTATTTCCTTCCTCCGATTTCAGCACTTAGTAAGAGGAAGGATTGCTTAACAGTTTGCCTTTCTAGAGGTATAATGCAGGGTCATGCTATATTAGATTTCTAAAGGCAAACCAAGGCTAACAATGCATAAAAGATAAGCCACATATCCCCTCAGGAACAAATAAAAAGAACAAGAGAAGTGACCATAGACCAAGATTTAAACAAATTCATGGAGAATGGAAAACGGATGAAGGAGTGCTTACTGGCTTAATTTAGTATAGGAGGGTGAAATCTAAAGACCTATAGTGAGGACGATAAAGAGAAGCAAGCTTATCCACTCTACACATCGGAATTCCCTGTTTAGTAGTCAGTCTTCCCGCCACTCACAAGCCTGTAAACTCCTCCTGAAGGCAAGATGAAATCTGCTTTACGCTTTTAATCCCAGAACCTAATGTAAGGCTTGGTTGGTAACAAGAGCTCAAGAAGTATTTATGAGTGAACAGAGTGAATATATCAATTTTATAACATATCTACTGATAGGCCTATTAATACAGCCTTTAAAATCATCTTCTACTTTCAATATTTTTTCTTAAGGAGCTCAACTAACATTACAGCTTTATTATTTAGACAGAATTTATAAAACAAATTAGCAATAGACAATAAAGAGAAAGTGTTAGCATGGTACAATATTTTACTAGCTTTCTTTTGCTACTATAACATATAACCTAAACTTAGTAAATTAAACCAACATAAATTTTTGTCTTACAGTTCTGGAGGTCAGAAGTTCAAGCTGGTTCTCACTGACTTAAAATCCAGGTGTCAATAGACTATCATGTGCTTGCTGCAGGCACATACAGGCAGGGCAGCACAGCAAGGCAATCAGGCGTGGGATGAGGAAGAACAATTAATATCTCTACATCTGCAGGCTCTAGGGGAGAATCCATTCCCTTGCCTTTTGCAGCTTTTAGAGGCCACCCAAATTCCCTTTTGTCCATCTTTAAAGCCAGCAACAGGGATGACTTATTCTCAATTGCGTCTATGTGACCCTGTTCTATTATCACATATCTCGCCAACTGAGCTATAAAAGGGACTCTTTTAAAGAAGTATGTAATTAGATTGGACCAATCTAGATATCCATGAAAATCTAATATCAAGATCCCTACTTTAACCATATCTGAAAGGCTCCTTTTCATATGTAAAGTGATGCAATCGCAGTTCCCAGATTAGGACATGGATATCTTTGGGGAGCTACTATTTTGCTGACCACAATTGTATTCCAGCCAAGTACCATTGGACTTTATCAGGCAGATGCCCTCATCCCTTCTTAGAAGGACCCTGTTCCCCTGAAGCAAATTCAGTGTCAGCCATTCTGACCTTGGGATGGAAATTCCTCCATAAAATAAATCATAAGATACTACTGTAGGGCAAGCCCCTAAATGCCCCCTCTCCTAACAAGGCTTTTCCTGGCTTTGCTCATTTCTCTCACAACCGCCACCTAACTACCCACATCCAGGTGTGCTAAACTATTTCTTTTTCAGAGAGACAAAGACACTAACCATGCAGAACCATGCATCTACTAAAATACGGTGAAGATGAGAAGGAAATAAAATGTAAATTAGCCTCAGAAGACATTCTTTCAGTTCATGTTTCATTGGAATGGTATCTTTTCACAGCTAAAGGTCATTCACCAATCTAAGTTTTTGTTATAAGGGTTTTCTTTTCAATTTAGTGATAATTATTTGTCTCATTTCTGGACTTTGCTTTGCTTTTCCCTCATCATTCAAATTGGGCTAATGGCCTTACTTTTTTGTCTTCCATAGTTATTAAATACTATTTCTCCCAATTCAAACATTCCTAGGAGTGAATTCACCTTCCCTCACAACGTGATCTTCCTGTGTCATTTTTTATTTCTCTGCTTCACGGCATCTGCTCTTGGGGTATTGTGTTCGGACAAGCACTGATGGGCCAAGTTTTTATTCCCCTCCCAACACCATGGTGCCAGCAGTCAACAGAGAGCCCAAGACATTTATTAGCATGGACCTCTGAAGAAAAGACAGATGAGTGTTTTTCAAATAATTATATGCTTCTTTTGAGATTTGACTGTGTAACATAATCTTAAGAGGTTATTTTTTCTGATTCTCCAACATTTGAATATAGGAGCAATAAAAGAGCTTACATTAGATTTTTCCAAAATACGTTATTCATACACAGACAATACTGTGCCTCAACCTTACTTGAAACCCTTCAGTAACCATAAACAGTTAAGCTGACCTTTCTGGGGGGCCAGAGGATGTGTGATTCATAAATAAAACCTAATTACTGTACTTATTACACTGATTTCCCTGGGTAATCAGAATTGTGAAATGCTGCCAATGGAAATTTCCATTTCCCAGCACTGGGAAACACTTGAAAAATGGAACAAATCCTCCTGCCAGAAAGCTTTATTAGGAAAGTTTTTTAAAGGTTTTTAATTAAAATTCCAAATAATCACAAAAGTCAAATGTTAAGTGATAGTCTGTTTGTAGATGGTAACACTTCCTGGCCAACTTTAATGCATAAACCTTCCCTCCTTATCTACAACTAGAAATTCATTCTTCCTTTCCCTGGCTGACCCAAAATTCTGGGTGCTCCTGTGTTTAGCCTACCAGCTTTCCTGGAACATCAATGCAAATTATATCTTCAGTTCTCCCCCGCACTTGTGTTAGCCACATCTTCACTGGGTAGCTGGCCCACTCTTTCCATAAAACACCCTCTTACATCATAACTAAGCCTTGGAAGTGACCAGAAAAATCCTTTCTGAGACTCACAGCTACACCATTTTCCTCTTTACTAACACTGACCTTGGCTTCCATTGCTCAGGTTTTGGTATCTTTTCTTCCCAGGTACTCAAGGGCACAGGTCACCTACAAATACTTGATCATCAGTCTTCCTCTTCACTGGAGGTCCTCTTCACCTACATTCCTTACTTGTAATCACCAGAAGGGTGACTTATTCAGGATTCCTGTCACTGATGATAAGAGCTTTGCTTCTCCTTCTTCACCATCCCACCCAATAATGTGTACTTCTATGTTTTTAACAGTGATTTCTTTCTGTCTTATCTCAAGTCCTTAGATCCTCAACCTCCTTATTCAACCACATTTCTTACATTCATGCCTCTGAGTTTATACAGGTATTGATATATAGCATTACACAGAAAATAACAATAGGAACAAACCATACTGAGAAATATGTGTTCAGTTGCTGCTAAAACCACTGGTTACATAGAAGGATAAGCACAAAGAAACCTGTTTCCTTTACTTCTGAGCAATAATTAGGGCAATTCCAGAGTCCATCAGTATCCTATCTTACTCATACTTGGCTTGTAATGAGAAAACAATATTGACTTTTTCTTTTTTTTTTTCTTTTTTTTTTTTTTACTTCACCCAAGAACATGCTTATCAGTTTTAGAAAGAGGGGAAGGGAGGGAGAGAAACTTTGATGTGAGAGAGAAACACCAGTTGATTGCCTCTCGTACGCACCTTACCGGGACTGAAACTGCAACCCAGGCAAGTGCCCTGACCAAGAATCAAACCCATGTCTTCTCAGCTTAAGGGACTGACTATACTCCAACCAACTGACCCACATCAGCCAGGGCAATAAAACAATATTTCAAACAGTGAATAAGGCAGTGCCTCTACAGGTCTATTGAAATGCAGGTCTAAAAATCTATAAAATTTATCACAAATATATCCACCTTTTCTATTCATTCAGTAATTCCTCATTTGAAGCCTTTAGCATGAGTCATACAGCCAAAAATAATTTAAAATAAGAGCAAATTGTTCACTACTATAAAATTCCTGGAAATAAAATGATTGATAAATTATAATACCTACCACTGTGCCTAGCACATAGTGCACTCTCAATAAGTGACTGTTGAATGGAATTGGATGCATTAATGAATTCATGGTATGGAAAGAAAGCAATAAGATTTACTTCCATATACTACCCCTCAGAAATATATGCTGTTTCATGAATGAGTGCCTAGCATTTTTGAAAAGAAATATATAAATGACTGTGGAACAATCATTGGTAGTAATGACACATCACCATGCTATTTGACTTCATTTTTCTTCTGCCTGTCACAGCACCCAAACTTCCTGTCAGAACTCATTCTGGCTTCCTGACTAAACTATTGTCATAGTCAAGGTATCTGCAAGGAAAACCACAAATATCAGGGAAAGCTAACAGTTTGTATTTGCTTCTCTTGAAGGTAGCTCACATGTCAGCCCTTCTCCTTTCACCTCTACAAACTCTTCACCAACCAGCATCTCTACCATCTCTCCTTGGGGAAATAGATAACCTAATGAGGAGTAAAGTAGCAAGAGGCAAGATAAATACAATTTCAATTTTTTCTGAGGTAACAGTCCTTTCTCAATCTTCATAAACATTCTCTGCCTCAGAGAAGCAGCAGAGCCAAAGTTGGAAGTTACAGACTTGAGATTCTGCCTTAACTCAGGTGTTGGCCCTGTTCTGGAGAGTCGAGTCCAAGTTTTGGTCAATTCTCAATCATTTCAATTCTTGGTAGAACAAAGGAATTCTTTTGGTACAACTGTCCAGGGATGTGAACCTGCTCTAAAGAAAATATAGTGGGTACAGTTAGACCCAGAATCCCAGAGACCCTACCATTGGATTCAAGAAGCCCTCTGTTAATAAGAATAAGAAAGAAAGGTTGAGGTGAGTGACAATACAACATTAGATGGCTCCCCTCTTTGCTTCAAACTGTGTCTGTATTAGACCCAGATTTGTATCAGACACTTGGTTCATGTTACAAAGCACCAATTTTCATAACCTTGCTTTCACAGCTTCACTGCAAGGATAAGAATATGACAGAAGGTCATCTGCTTGCTTCTTCCTCAGTCAATAAGTATGCATTGCTATCACCCCCTACCATTTCACTACTTACTCTAATAATATGGAAACGATAAACAGACATTTTCTATGAAATGACAATTTGGATGAAGGCTGTTTGTTCCAGTTTAGCTGTAGAGTCACCATCAATTCTAGTTCATATAAGAACTAAAAACTAAAATCCATCTACAGCCTTTGATAACCAGCAAAGACCAATTGAGTCTACCAAGACACAATTCACACAATGCTAATTGCAGTTTTACACAATCTGGTTGAACATTCCAAAAATTATGGTAGGGAAAAGTAATTGGTCCTAGGTTCAAAGTGAAACTGCCGGTTTTTTGTTGGAAAGGGACTAGTTTATTTCCTTTATTCTTAGGTATTCTATTACAGTTGTCCCAATTTTCCCCTTTTGCTCCCCACTGCCCAGCACAAACCCCCCTCGCCCCATCCGCAGTCCATCTCCACACTGTTGTCAATGTCTATGGGTCATTTATACATGTTCTTTGACTAATCCCTTCCCTTTCTTTCTACCATCTCACTCTCCTCTTCTGGCTTTTGTCAGTCTGTTCCACATTTCCATGTCTCTGGCTACCTGGTTCTTTTTTGCTCATTAAGTTATTTTGCTCATTAGATTCCTCTTATAATTGAGATCATAAGGTATTTGTATTTGGCTGACTGGCTTATTTCACTTAGCTTAATGGTCTTCAGTTCCATGCATGCTGCTGCAAAATAGAGGAGTTCTTTCTTCTTTCTTTCTGCTATATATTATTCCATTGTGTAAATGTACCACAGTTTTTTAATCCATTCATCTAGTGATGGGCACTTAGGCTATTTCCAATACTTGGCCATTGTAAATAGTGCTGCTATGAACACAGGGGTGCATAAGTTCTTTTGAATTGGTGTTTGGGATTCTTAGGGTCCCCAAACCTTGGGTCCTGGCCTCGTACCGGTCCATGGCCTATTAGGAACAAAAGGCACATAGCAAGAGATGAGTGGTGGGCAAGCAAGAGAAGCTTGCCTCACGTTACCACCTGAGTTCTACCTCCTGTCCATCCCTACCCCAAACCATGGAAAAATTGTCTTCCATGAAACTGTTCCCTGGTGCCCAAAAGGTTGGGACCACTGTCTTAGGGTATATTTTCAGCAATGAAATTGCTGGGTCAAAAGGCAGTTCCACTTTCAGTTTTTTGATGAAATTCCATGCTGTTTTCTACATTGGTGCACCAGTCTTCATTCCCACCAAAAACTGGGAACTAGGGTTCCTTTTTCTTCACAACCTCGCCAGCACTTTTTTGTTGGTTTCTTAATGATAGCCATTCTGACTGGCATGAAGTGATATTTCATTGTGGTTTTAATTTGCATCTTTCTGATGGCTAGTGCTGTTGAGCATTTTTTCATATGTCTATGGGCCATCCATATGTCCTCCATGGAGAAGTGTCTATTTGGGCCCTTTAGACATTTTTTAATTGGTTTGTCTTCCTGGTGTCAAGTCATATGAGTTCTTTATATATTTTGGAGATTAAACCCTTGTTTGATGTATCATTGGCAAATTCGTTCTTGCATACAGTCAGTTCCCTTTTTATTTCGATGATGGTTTCTTTAGCTGTGCAGAAGCTTTTTAATGTAATGTAGTCCCTTTCATTTATTTTTTTCTTAATTTCCCTTCCCCTATTCTTCCCCAAATATTTCTCTTTGCCAAGAGATATATTGGCAAAATTACTGCTAAGTGAGATATCTGAAATTTTACTGCCTATGTTTTCTGCTGGGGCTTTTATGGTACCTTGACTTATATTTAAGTCTTTTATCCATTTTGAATTTATTCTGTGGTATGGTGTAATTAGATGATCTAGTTTCTTTTTCTTTCTTTTTTCTTTTTTCTTTTCTTTTTTCCCCTTCCTTCCTTCCTTTCTTTCTTTCTTTCTCTCTTTCTCTCTTTCTTTCTCTCTTTCTTTCTTGAATCTACCAGTCTAGTTCTCTCAACACCACTTATTGAAGAGGCTATTTTTACTCCATTACATGCTCATGCCCCCTTTGTCAAATATTAATTGAGCACAGATACATGGGTTTATTTCTGGGCTCTCTATTCTATTCCATTGATCTATGTGTCTGTTCTTATGCCAGTACCAGACTGTTTTGATTACCGGGGCCTGCAGTATAGTTTGATACTGGGTATTATGATCCCTCCAACTTTGCTCTTCTTTCTCATGATTGCTGAGGCTGATAAACAGATGTTAAAATCCTCAACAAAATATTAGCAAACCAGATCCAGCAATACATTAAAAATATCATACACCATGATCAAATAGGATTTACTCCAGGGATGCAAGGATGGTACAATATTTGCAAATCAATAAATAAGATATATTGCATAAACACTGTGAAAGACAAAAATCACAGGATCACATCAGTAGAAGCAGAAAAAGCATTTGATAAAATCCAGCACACATTTATGATAAAAACAATCAGCAAAGTGGGAACAGAGGGAGCACAACTTAACATAATAAAGGCTACATACAAAAAACTTACTGCCAACATCTTACTCAATGGGCAAAAACTAAAAGCATTTCCCTTAAGATCAGGAACAAGGCAAGGGTGCCTGCTTTCTCCACTCTTATTCAACACAGTACTGGAGGTTCTAGCCACAGTGATCAGACAAGAAATAAATAAGAAGAAGAAATAAAAGGCATCCAAACTGAAAAGGAGGAAGTCAAACTGTCATTATTTGCAGATGACATGATAGTGTATATAGAAAACTCTATAGGCTCTGCCAAAAAATTACTTGACTGAACAAGTGAATTCAGCAAAGTAGCAGGATTCAAAGTCAGTATTCAGAAATCAATGGCACTTTTGTATGCTAAAAATGAGCTATCAGGAAAAGAAACTAAGAAAAAAAAATCCCATTTACTGTAGCAACAAAGGAAAAATAAAGTACCCAGGAATAAATTTAAACAAGGTAAAAGACCTATATGCAGAAAACTATAGAACACTGAAGAAAGAAATTGAGGAAGATACAAATAAATAAATGGAAGTGTATGTTCATGTATTAGAAGAATTAACATCATCAAAATGCCCATACCACCCAAAGCAATCTATGGATTCATCACAATTCCTTTTAAAATACCAACAGCATATTTCACAGATCTAGAACAAATATTTCAAAAATTTATATGAAATCAGAAAAAGGAAAGGATGCCTTTCAGTCAAAGGTTGTTGCTGATTCCATGCTGGTTTGCAAGATGCTAAATCCATGAGGCACTTGCATTTTCTTTTCATTCACCACTGTCACTGAAGTACCCAGTTGGCCCCTTTAGCAACAAGTAAGTCATCAGCCCAGGTTCTTCCAGTTTCTCTTCATCTGGAAAGGAAGTTACCCACAGAGCCTGGCATGTAGTATATTTCAAAGATAAAATGATGAAGTTTGTCCCAAGAGGCCTATCCACATGCCAGGCTAGGAACACTCACATACAAATTCTGTTTCCAAATCAGCCCTTTGCCCCAATATCTACATGCCCTTGGATTTTTCCTAACTCCTACCCTTCAAATCTGAAGCAGCCTTCATGTGCCCTGGGGTGGAGGATTTTTCTTCTTTCTTTCTTTCTTTCTTTCTTTCTTTCTTTCTTTCTTTCTTTCTTTCTTTCTTTTATTTATAGAGAAAGGAGAAGGAAGGAAGAAAGAGAGGGAGAGAAACTTTGATGAGAAAGAGAAACACCAATCAGTTCCCTCTTGTACACCCCCTAACCATCCCACAACCCAGGCATATGCCCTGACCAGGAATTGAACTGGCAAACTTTCAGTTTGCTGGACGATGCCCAAACAATTGAGCCACACCAGTCAGGGTAAGAGTGGTGGATTTCCTACCTCTGCCACAGCTGAAAGCCTGGTTAGTTATTGTTCATTGAAAACAACCAAAGATTTCTGAAGATGAAAATTGTACACCAATTTCTAATAACCAAATCAAGGAAGGAAGAACATTATCCTATCTTATATTAATGAAAGCTTAATCTCTAATGGCTTTGAGAAAGGCTCCATCTCTGTGTAGAAGTCAACCCTTACTTGTCACACATTATGTGATGACCATAGGAAAAATGATACTACATTCTTCCCATTTGCAAGTGACTCCCCCAGAATTCTCTTTCACATGTCACTCCCAGGGCTCTGTGGTCAGCTAATAATTTTTTAATCCCACTCTTTAGTGAAAAACATACAACTCCCAGCAGTACTTTACAAATGAACTTATATTTGCAAATACTTTCAGTCTTCTATTTGTTTTTTTTTCCATACAAGATCCTCATCAGAAAAGTACTACTAGAATAAAATGCAATCAAGAATGTACCAAAACTCACCTAAGATTCAAGATTAGTCAGTTTTTGACAGTGGGTATATCTACTTTTAAAACTTTCTCTTCAACTCTACTTTGGAAATGCTCCCTCTGTCAATAAATCCTTTCCCTTCTCATGTACCAACTGACATACTACCTGGAATTTAAAAGAAATATGGAGTGAGTAAGGGTTTAGCTCTCCTGAGAATGAAGTTCCTAGATACAGAAGAGGTACTGAGTGTGAAAAATTGAAATTACCAAGATTCTTGTGGTTGCTACAGTAGTAATAATCTCAAGGTAGCCTAAAAGGCAGTAAGGAGCTGGGTCCCCTGAGGCTCCAGTTTCTCACTTCCAGGGATGTAATTAAATGGAAGCAAAGTGGATGAGGCAGGAGATGGGGTCGGGGAGCAGACTGTGCTAGGAGGTTTTCCTTTGCCTTGTAGGCTATATGGAACAAGAAAGTTTCATAGTAGAAATGATATTTGGAGAGGATACATCTAACAGTGTAAAGATAAGAGGCTCATGATTTAAGAACATGAAGCTTGGAGGGTGGCAGTGAAAATGAAAGGAAAAGGAAACAAAGTACAGAACAACTTCAAAGAAAATTCAATAGGACAAGGTAGTGAATGTGTTTAAGAACTGAAAGATGAAGAAACTATTCTAGGCTTAGAAATATAAAACTGGGAGTAAACTGGGGAAGTTTTAAAGGAAAATAGGTTTGCCCTGGGACATAATGATTTCTGAATGACTTTATGACGATGAAGGGACCTAAGTTGGCAGCTATAAATAAGTATCAAAACTCAGATGACAATCTAGAGCAGGATAAATGGAGGCAAGTATTACCTACAGAGAGGTGCAAGTTGGAATCGTAAAATAAACCTATTCTCCAGTGAAGAAAGAAAGTACAGAAAGAAAATAACAGTCTTTAGGGCCAGTTTTTAGGGCATGCCACTGGGTAAGAGATGAAAGGTAGGAGTGATGAAACAGAGGGTGGCACCTATTTCTGCGGAGGAACTTAGAGACATTAAACAAGCACCACTGGATTTGACGAGGAGGCTACTGATTATCTGTCAAGGGCTGGTGGTAGAAGCATCATTTCCCTCTCACTCCCCTATATTAAAAAAAACAGAATGATAAATCCTTGAATTCAAAGCAAATATCATTTGCCCTTTGCAGGGCAACTCTCAGACACTTTCCATATGTCAGTTCTGTAAATACAAAGACATAATCAGGTCACTTCACTTAAAAGTGATTAATCAGGTCATCAGTTGGTACTAGCAGGACTCAGAGGCCAGCTGAGCATTTGCGCAGCAGCCTGCTGGCTCAGCTGCACTTTTTATCTGTAGCTGAAGCAGGGATCAGTGGGTGCAGCCTGGGAAACTCCTTCCATGGGCATTCTCCTTGGTAATGCAGGCAGCCTGACTTGGGAGGCCTTCATTCACTCTCTTTAAGTGAGGATCTCTGGGGATTGAGCGGGTGGGCTGATTAATTAATTGGTTGGTTGGTTGGTCAAGTTTTATTTTGTTTTTATACATTTTTTTCCAGAGAAAAATATCTTTCTCAACAGGCCTGATGGAGCAATAAATCCTGGACATCTGTGTCCTGGGCCACAGCAGCTCAGATAAAGAAAATTTCTAGCTTATGAATGAAAGCTACGATGCCAAGAGGCAGTTGCTACAGGCAGCATTGTATGAGATTGCCAGCTCACAGCCATGAGAAACAGACCAAAGCCAAATCCCACTGGGCAAGTTAAGACAGCCAAGCAGGTCCAGGGACTGATATAAATCATGTGGAAAGATTGGAAATGATTTGAAGGAAGGTAAGCCTAAGAGGATCCATAATCTTATGGTAGTTTTCTTAGCAAGGGTCAAAGCTTCTGGCATAGGCATCTTAGTAAGTTAAAGAAGCCAACTTATAGCATATACTTTCTCCTGTGTATAAGAATTTTTAAAAAGTCTGTCTTGTTCAGTTTTCCTCCATATATTTCTTATCCTGTACTTCTCATTTCCTCATTGAGATGGCTTTTTTCCCATCCTCCATCACTTCAAAATATGATGCTCCCCCCACTTTTGAAATACCCCCTATTTCCACAACTCCCCCGACCCGGTTCACCCTTCCACCCATGACAGTGATCAGACTCCCACAAGCCTTTGGTTGATTTCTAAATGCTGTTCCTGGCTCACATCTTCCTGTGATGAAACTGAAACCAGTTAGTTACTGATGACATGCAGCTGACGCTACCAATAATCACAGCCAAAAAGCAGCTAAGACTCATCTCTGGGTCAGGCTCAATCTCTACAAAAGAAATTGTGATGGCACAAAGAAAAACAATATCCTATCATAAGGATCATGATCGCCACTTCAATGCTAAAGACAAATGGGCTGTACTTTTAGACCACCCCTTGAAAAAAAGAATCCACCTTGGCAGTTGCGCCACCACAGAAAGACTAACTGAAGCAAAAGCAGACTCCTGCCTGAGTCACTAGCCAGACAGCACTCTAAGTCCACGGAAACCACAACATCATGCACAACAAATCCCTTTTCCTTAGGGGACCATTTTTATGCTTGTAGTTTGTTAGTTTGTTTTAACTTAAGGATTCTTTGAATTTTCTCAACTCAGAACCTGTGCAGATATGTCATCTCCTCTGCTTCACAGCATACCTCTGCCGACCTGCCACAGCGCATAAACTGTCCTCGCATAATGCTTTGGAACATTAGCAAAGTAATCTTGGGCACAGGGAACTTCAACACAAACCCAAATGTTCAATAGCTAGCCAATATTTAAAGTATTCAAAAAAAAGTTTAACGTAGCTGAGTGTTTAAAAAATAAAAATTAAAAAACTGAGAACACGCTTTGGCATTCAGAAACCAGATTACTATGTGGCTTGCTTAGTCCACTTCTGCCTTCTCAGGAACAGCAAAGTCTAGACAAAAGACATGACTGCCTGAGCATTCTGTGATTACTCTGGATATACAAGAAAAGTCAATGGCTGTACAACCACAGGGCTCATATGTTTGTTCATTAAAAGGTGCTCTAAATAGCATTTTCTATAGTAGTTTTAATTAATGAACTTTAACAAATTAATTTTAATCTGTTAACCAATTTATTTACATAACTAACAAAATTTAATTAACAAAATCCAAATTGAGTAGACTCTAAATATCTGATCAGGCTTTTGGCCATCTGTGTATAGCACACAAACTAACCATGAAATGAGAAACTCTGTGTGTGTCCAAGAAGCATATTGATGGAGAACAGAAAGACCTACAGCCACCAGCAAGCCCCAGAAGAAGCAATGTCACACAACTTGGACCACTGATGCTCAGGAGCACAACCTCAGGAGGGTACATTGACATTCCCTGCCTCCTCAACCCTCCAAAGTTGCTTCCTCTTACTTCTAGTGAATGACCTTGCTTCCTATTTTACCAAGATGGCTAAAGCCATCCTAATGTTCCTTGTCTACAGTTTAATTTCTACAGATTAGTCCTACATTCATCCTCACATTTAAATCATAACTAGTCTTCCTGCCTCCAGTTTTACCCACCTCCACCACTCCAATTTTCTACTTCAAACTAATCTACCTTTCTAAATGCTAATTTCCATTGCAGCACCCCTCTGCTCAGAAACCTTCAAAGAAGCCACATGTCTATCAACATGACCCTGACTGTTTTCCAACATAATTGTTCTCAATACAGATCATTCCTTTTTTAAAAGATTATCTACTCTTCTGTCTTACTCCAAGACTTCCAGTAACAAAAATTGAGACAAAGATTACAGGGTGTTACTTTATTCAGGGAAGTGCAATCCCAGGACAAAAATGAAGAAAAAGAAAAATGAGACAGGGAGGGATGACAAGCAATGTAGGATAAACATAACAACAAGGGCCTCTACTTCACAATGAGCTGGAAGAATCTCAACCAGTCACGTGGTAGGTCACCTGTTCAGCTACCCAGGATGTCTTCAGACAGTCTGGTCAGAGAAACTATTTTTCAGATGAGCCTGATCAAGGAAGAAAAGGAAAAGATATTTATCTGCACAAATTCTTTCCAGCTCCTGGTTTTCTTTAGCCAAAGTCAACTCTCCCACACCACTAGGTTGAATATTCTGAACCTTTTACAAGCTGCTTAGGAAGCCAGAGTCCATGCTTAATGGTGCTAGTTCATATAAGTATCAAAGTAGTAGGAGGATCCAGAAACGCCACTCATGGACCTGGACAGCTTCATGTGGTAGAACATCATAGACCACAGATACTGTCAGATTCAACAGCTCAGGCAAAGCAAATGGGTGGAAGAGGTACAGGTCCTAGAACAAGATAAGACCAGGAAAATCTAGAAGTGTATAAGCTATCTCCCAAGCCCTTCCATAAAATGTACCCAATGATCATCCAGTTCCCTGAATTCCTTGTTTGGTTGCTTTTTTACATACTGCTAGGTTGTGAAGATTATTTAAAGGTGATGTGTGTATGTGTGTTTAATCTCCATTAAATTTTAAGCTCATTAATGGCAGGTACCAAGCCAGTATTTCCATGTATCCTCATCTCAACTGGCACAGTGTGGGTGCATAAACGGTAGCTGATTTGTAGTTGCTTAATAAATGAGAGAACAGGACAGCCCAGAAAACAGATCTGAGGGTAACCTTAGCCTAAGTAAACACAGGAACAGCCTCTTCTCTTTTGATTTCGCAGAAATAGGTTGAGCTTTAGAAGAAACCCTAACAGACACTCCTTCATTTTCTGCACAATGAAAAATTGTCATTGTCTACACTGAAAAATTTAAATGATACAGGTTCAAAAACTATTTAGAAGCAATTGGCTGTTATTTAAAAAAATGTTGGTGGAGGGACTCAGCACAGAGGCATTGGCAGCTGCCCCTGCAGCCTTCTCCCCAAAGCCACACAACCAAATCATTCCCTGTATGACTCCAGTTCCCTCTGAGCCACTGTCCCTCTGTTGGAGCCCAGGGTCAAAAGTTTAAAAAGTTCAATAAAGTCAGGGTTATGACAACACTGGATGCTGTCGCTCTCCCACAGCCAGTGGGCATTTCTAAAGAAAGCCAAACCCTAAGCCAGAAATTCACTTTTTCACCAAATCAAGACATACTGTTGATCCCCGCACTGATCAACCTGCCAATGAGCATTAAACCAGACTTGATCTCTGCAGGACATGAAACACCAAAACCGAGACTCATAATTCTTTGCTGGTAAGTCTTAAACAACTAGGCAAAAGACAACTTCTTTCAATAGTCACATGGTCAAAGTCACTGCCAGGTTTTCAAAACTTAGATATTGAAGACCAGATAACTACTGTCCAATATTCTTGGATGAGTTTAGTGGTATTTGGACTAGGATAGAGATCCTATAAATATGCCAGAGGCAGATGCTATATTTTGCACCTGATCTAATACAAAATAAACAGCAGATGAAAGAATTGCCATTTTATTCATTGTGCTTTACCATGTGGAAGATCCCACAGGAGACTGTGAAGCTTCAAGTTAGCCCAAAGAGTTTCTCTGTATAAAATTATTGCTGCTTCTTAATACAATTTTTTTGGAAGGACTAAGAAGTCAGAACCAGTTTCAAGAAATGAGATCAAGCTACATTACAGAGCTCATCAAGGCAATTGGTTTAAGGCAAAAAGGACTTGTCTCTCTAGTTCACAGTGTTTCTAGCAACTTACAAAGTTTTTTGATAACTTATATGATGGTGATTTCCAAAGAATCAGTACGAAGACTCATGTTAAGGAGCTTTTTTCTATGTTTTCTTCTAGGAGTTTCATCTTTTCTGGTCTTAAATTTAAGTCTTTAATTCATTTCAATTTAATTTCTATGAGTGGTATAAGATAGGGGTCAAGTTTCACTCTTTTACATGTGAATATCCAGTTTTCCTAGTACCATTTATTGAAGAGACAATAAATTTTCTTGATTGAGTATTCTTGGCTCCCTTGTCAAATATTAGTTGACTGTATGTGCATGGGTTTATTTCTGGGCTCTTGATTTTGTTCAACTGGTTTATTTGTCTGTCTTCATGCCAGTTCTATACTCTTTTAATTACTATAAATGTATAGTTTGAAATCAGGGAATGTAATGTCTCCTGCTTTATTCTTCTTTCTAAGAGTTTCTTTGGCTGTTCAGGGGTTTTGTGGTCTTCTTTCCTCTTCAATTTTTTGGAACTGTTTAAGAAGTATTGTTGTTAATTCTTTTTTAAATGTTTGGTAAAATGTACCAGTGAAGCCATCTGGTCATGGATTTTTCTTCATTGAGAGATATTTGATTACTGATTCCATATGCTCACTAATAATTGATCTATTCATATTTTCTATTTTCTCCTAATTCAGTCTGGGTACATTGTAAGTTTCTAAGAATTTTTTTTTTCATTTCTTCTAGGCTGTCCAGTTTGTTGGTATATAGTTGTATTGCTATTATTTTTATTGATACAAGACTTGAAGTACTATTTGACTTTAAAAATTATGTACATGAATTACTTTGACAAAAATAAAAATTAGATTAAGATGGAAAAAAGAAAAATGAATTTGTTTCCTCTCCAGCAGGAAATTTGATAAAAAATAGACTTTGTGTTCATTATTCAAATATATGCATATATTTTATAAACAAATTATAGCAACTCTCTTTTTTCATACTTTCCTTGATAACTCTAACTTAAAGCATTATTGCTAATTCCCTCCCCTACAGTATCAGAGCACATGATCTGTATATAAATCACCTTGCTTGGGTTTGTTGAATATGTAATTTTAAATCCTTTAAGAGACTATATTCATACATAGCACATTGTCAATAAAGTATAAATGTGGAGTTTTTAGTAAATAAATAAGTGAGAAGAAAAGGTATGAGAAGAAGAATGAGAAAGTCCAGATTGAAGTTAAAGGGTGACTGGCTAGATAACATCTAACCTACACTCCAAGAAAAGTATTTATTTAGTTGATTGAAAAATATGTGGGTCCCACTCAACAAGCTGCTTATTTCTCCATTCTTCTGTCACCTCAGCAGATATGGTTTATCATTGCACTAATCTTACCTGTTCTATTTGTGCTGTTACCTCTGCTCTTCATTCTCTCCATTTCTTAAATGCCCAATTGGGTCCTTACCCTCTGTGCTACTTCCCAACTTCAAAACTACTGCTCTAGAGATAGGATACTATAGCCCAGGGCAAATGCCAAACCAAACACGCTGCTAACTTTTTTCTACTCCTACCCCAAAACCCAGAGACTTCTCTTCCAAAGAAAAGGATACACCTTGCCCCATTGCTACACCTCCACCAACACTCAGCACCATTTACAGATTCAAACATTAAATTATAAATATAATATAAAGATATTTTGATGTGCCACTTTCATAAAGAGATCATTTATTCAATTCTGTTGTAATTGAATATTTGTAGCCACTGGACCACACTATCCCAGAAATATGTCTGTCATGGACCCAAGTTTCACATACAGGCATTTTATTTCAAGCTTGCTTTAAGTTTTTCCTGGTACAGTGAACTCTATCAGATTCTGCATCTTATCCACAGTATTGAATTACAACATTCTATTGTGTAGGGATGGAATAGTAGATTGTGGGAGGGAGGAAATCTTTCCTCCCCCAATGTGGCATTTGCCAACTCAAAGGAGGGTAATAAGGGAATGCCTTCCAGAGAAAAGCTTTAAACTGGGTCATGAATTTGTAGAATAAAATGAGGAATAATTTTTTCCCCAAACGTGCACATTTTGAAGGAGAGTGTTCTCAAGAAGATGACTTTTTGCCAGAGAATTTATGTTTAACAGGAAGTCCAACTCTTCACCAAAACTGCCAAGAGCAACATAGATGGTAGCTGAGGCTGAAGGGAATTTAGAATGGACAGTGGAGGAGGGAGATGATGAATACCAGTTGTGGGCTTGAGACCAACTGCAGAGATGGTGGCTCTATGTTATCACACTAACCTCCCTCCATCCAAGTTCCCCTCAGGAAGTGAGGTCCACCAGAGCCTGTGAGGAGCTGTTTCCAAAAATTATGGAGAAGTACACCTCTGTGGCACAAGAGGTGGACTACAGCAGATGTGGAATTGTGCTGCTCACCTCCCGCTTGCTGACCAGGAGGAGGAAGATGGTTACCTGACAGAGTCCAGCTGTTAGCTTATTAGGAATTCACCTCAGCATTCAAGTTGCAGTCATGCTCTCCTCAGAGAAGACTCTGGTTAATGACTGGGCAAGGCAATAGTAAAAGAGGTCAGGCTCTTCTTGGGATGGCCCCCAGCCAATAACTGAGGTATTAGGTCCTTGTCCTTCGCACACAATATGGGCATCTTCCAATGGGCAGTCTGCTCTGGAACATCCTATTGGGCAGCTGAGACACTGTCAGATTTTCATCATGTTCTGATGATCTTCTCTGTTCTGTCCTGCCTCTTCCATTTCACCATCACAGAGGTTACTCCTAGCAAAAAAAAGTTTGCATTCCAAACTCCATCTCAGTTTTCACTCTCCAGAGATCCCAGCCTAAAACCCACGTTTTAGCTATTTGTGTAACCAGATTACCTAGCACAGTGCCTATAACTTAATAGGTGCTCAAGAAATATTTGGCATATAGGCCTGAATTATCTACTACACTCTATGATAAACTATGTGCTTAGTCATAGTCAAGTTATACAACAGGTGCAAATAAATTTTTGTCTTTTTACTTTTATCTTCTAATTCATAGAACTTTTAGGGACTTGAATTCAGTCAGGATAAAGGTGTTTGTTTTTAAACTGGATTTGTTTGATTTTTTTTTTAATCTCTTATTCACTGCATCCTATGTTTATAGGATTTCCTTGTAAACAACTTGTCACAACAGGGCCTCAACCCACAGGTCAGGCTTTTTGACTATTAGGTCTTCTGAGAATATGAAGAATAATAAAATGTTAGAGTGGGAAGAGGCCTTATTAAAGGAGGCTAATTCTCTTATTTATAGTAAGGAGACTTGACCCAGAGAGATAAAATGACAGAGTTATAAAACTCATTAAAATCAGAACTAGGTCATGAGACAAATGCACTACTTAGTACACTAACAAGGCAATCATCTTGATAAAGAAGAACGAGTTGGAGGAATCATTCTACCTAATATCAAAATATGAAAGTCTACCTGAAAAAAGTCCTGCCATTGTTAATATAACAAGAATGGTGTATGTGACATCAATGTAGGCTGGCAGCCAAGGAGGGTGGACTGGAATGTCCATGTATAAACAATGACCACTTCACAGTATTAGTCAGTGGGGGCAATAGTTGCCATTGGGTGATCATGTGTACCATGTGGCCATCACATTCAAAGTGACTGAGCGAGTACAGCAAGAAAACTGCATCAAATTTTGTGTTAAGCTTGAACATTCCTCTGCAGAAACTATTCAGATGATTCAGAAGGCCTTCGGGAACCATACAATGAGTGCAGAACAAATAAAAGAGTGGTACAAATAATTCAAAGATGCTCGAGAATCTGTTGAAAGTAATCCATATTCTGGAAGGCCCACAACAAGCAGAACACCGGAGAATGTTGAACATTATGGGCTGCAATCAACAAAGATCTGTGACTGACAGTGTAAGAACTGGAAGCTAGTCTGGGGTTTGCAAAAACTACTGTGTCAAGATTTTGATGCAGGATCTTTGCATGAAATGTGTCATGGCAAAAGCTGTCCCACAGCTTCTGCTACCAAAGCAGAAGGAAAATCTTGCTGCAGTTGCTAATGACTTCATTCAAACCAATATCAAGGAACCAGATTTGGTGCCCAGCGACTTCTGGCTTTTCCCAAAACTAAAACTGCCTTTGAATGGAAGAGATTTCAGACCATCAGTAAGATTCAGGAAAATATGATGGGGTAGCTGATGGTAATTCCAACAAAGTATTTTGCAGAGTGTATTGAACAGCGGAAGACACGCTGGGAGAACAGTGTGAGGTCCCAAGGTACCTACTTTGAAGGGGATTGAGGCGTCATTGTCCTGTGTACAATGTTTCTTGTATCTTGTATCTTCTTCAACAAGTATCTTTCTTTTTCATACTACATAGCTGGATACCTTTGCACAGACCTCATATAATATAAGGCCATAGTAATCAAAATAGCATGCTACTGGCATAAAAACAGACACAAGAATCAATGGAACAGAATAGAGAGTCCAGAAAGAAACCCACACTTTTATAGTCCATCAATACTTGACAGAGAAAGCAAGCACATAGAGTGGGCTAAAGATAGTTTACTCAATAAACAGTTTTAGAAAAATTGGACAGACACATGCAAGAGAATGAAACTAGAGCAAATAAGAAAAAAGACTCATGGACTTGGACAACAATGTGGTGATTATGGACAGGAGGGGGTGGCTGGAGGTGGAATAGGGATTAATGGGGATAAATAGTAATAGAGAAAATACAAGAAAAATAAATTTTTTAAAAATTGAAAAAATCAGAACTAGGATTTGGGTCCCAAACACCTAATTATTATATATAATAATAAAATTAACATGAAAAATCCTAACACTATATAAACTATTAACACAACTCAGTACTAAATAGCAGGTATGTTTATTATTTTATTTAAAAATATTTTCCTGTTTAACTCTAGTGTGTTCAAGTCCTTTGGCAATCAGACAATTCCCAGGTGTGTCTGAGTTAAGAACATTGGACATTGCCCCTGCCTCCTGCCTTTAATATAGGGTTCTTGCTTTTCCCTTTCCTGCCTTCTGAGGACTGCTATGTGTAGTCTGACTCCTCCTCTCTTTTGTGATGCACGGCAAGAAGGAAATGGTGAGGGAGAGGCAACACCCATGATAAAGAAAGGTTTCTCCAGAGGTAGAAAAAGTGCCACAAGGTGCAAAAAAAAGAGAGTGAGAGAGAATGGGAGAGGAGAGGGAAGAGTAAGACATGTTGACCTGGAGGGGTGTATCTTCTTCCAGGACTCAAGAAATATAAAGAACTTGAGTTATTTTTGGATTACTCTATGCTTTCTGGACTATGGTTCATTGATCACAGCAACACTCTGAGGTAGGGCCATGCGAGTAATTGAGATTAAACCAGTGTGGGTTAAGCTTTTCTTTTTTACATTTATACCCCATTATCATTGCACTTGCCATTACTTTTTGAGAATGTCTCTTAATACATAAAACTTATAGCTCCTACAACTGCTTGTAGAAATCATTCTAGCAATATATAAAGAGTCTTTAAAATACTCAGGGGCATTGATACAACAATCCCACTTTTGAGATTCCTAGGAAAGAAAATAGTACTAATTACATAAAAAGTTTCAATTCATTTAGAGGTTTATATCAAACTTATAATAATATAACACCTAGAAACAAATTAAATACCCAACAGTAATGGAATAAAAAATTGCACAAGTATTAAAAATCTTACTATGTAATTATAAACACTGGAAAAGCTTAAAACAATGTTTAATAAAAGGAATTCAAAACACAGGTAAATGAACCTCACTGTACAGATTTAGAGTCTAATATCTGTATTTTTACATAAGTTCCAAGGTGATTTTCATGTACATCAAGTCCATGAATTCCATAGTCAAGTTCATGGAATTACACACACACACACACACACACACACACACACACACACGAACAATTATGCAAATGCAAGCTAACAAGCTAAGTTCTTTCCTATAGAACTCTGATTCTTGTTTGTTTGCATAATAATATAGTCAATTGTGGTGATTCCATTTCTTCTTCAAGGAAGATGTTTTCCCAATCTCCCTCACTTCATGAAGTGGTATTATGACTCTACTCTGGCCAATAGAATATAAGAGGAATTCTTCCTGGGGCTTTCAAAAAAGGTTTTGCCTTCTGATAAAAGGGACACATACTCAAGAAGAGCTTGGTGACACACCTTTTTCCTTACTTCCTGAGATGACTTTTAGAGCTATTGCAGTCATTTGGAAATCATGATGAGAATGTACAAGGACTAAAAGTTCATTGTGAATCAGACCCGAGCAGGAATAGAATGGAGCAAGTAAAATCTCTCCTGGCTGACAAAACAGGAAGGAAAGTAGAAAGTATTCCTATTTTATGTATTAATGATAAAATTTGATCACTATGAATAGGTCGTTCGAAATGACGTCTCAACTAATAAGAATATGTATCTGCAAGTTCAGGTAACCCAGGTATCCTAGGTAGATTTTACTCTTAAGTAAACATTCTTACTCTTAAAGACTTAAAAAGAATATAGGCATACATAGTCAGCATGAGCCAATGAAATATATGTAGGGTAGTGATGAATTATATAAGCCTGTCCTTAGAGTACCAACAAAGACTTATGATCAATATGAGCTGCAGGAGCACAACTTTCAGGTGAGTGGAATATCTATAATTCTAGCCTATGCCATGTAAGAAATTCCCAAAATGCCTTGTTGAAATAGCACAGCTCTACAAAATTGACAATGTCCTCATCATCCTATTGAGCCTGTTTATTAACTTTGAAACTGCAACTGCTGTTAGGCTGCTGGGAAGTTAATTTTCAAAAGTCCCACAAATGTATCCACCTTGTCAGCTGAAGTAAGGTAGATCAATAAGAAATATTTTATGGGCCCTTACCAGTGTGCCTCAGTTGGCTGGGCATCATCTTGCAAGGCAAAAAGTCACCAGTTCGATTCCTGGTCAGGGGCACAAGCCTGGTTTGTGGGTTCAGTCCCCAGCCAGAGCATGTGCAAGAGGCAGCCCACTGATGGTTCTCTCCCTCTCTTTCTCCCTCTCCCCCCTTCTCTCTATAAATAAACATAGTCTTTAAAAGAATATGTTTTTAAAAAGAAACATTTCAGGGACATATCTTTAGGCTACCCAGATGCCCAGGAACATAGCATGCTTCTCTTCTTGACTTCTATTTTCTTCAAAAAAATATTTAATGCCTTTCTGCATATATGTAATATTATGAGGTCATAGCTTGGAAAAATGTCAATGAGTATTTATCTTCTGAATTTTCACAAATGTGACCTCCTGTCTATGAATCCATGGCATTCCTCTAACTTAAAGAATTTAGATAACTACAACATGGTGGGGTGATGTGAGAAGGGTGAAGCAAAACTGATGGTATGTCTCCTATAGAGGAGGTTATAGATACTGCTGAATTCCAGATCAAATATAGGTTAAATGCATGTTTAAATATGTTTGTTTAAATGTTAAGTGTATCCAGTAGAAGCATAGGTAATATTTCTCAACCTTAATTTCTAACCTTCTCAAGCCCCATGGTCAGAGCTTCTGATTCAATGGGGCCAGGATGATGCCCCAGAGTTTGTATCTTTGTAATCCTTCATGAGTGATTCTGGTCATGAGTCAGAACTGAAAACACTGCCCTAAGGGACATAGCAACCATATTGTTCTGTGACCTGGAGTTACCATAAACCCCAGTAAGCATCTTCTAAAGGTTTTAAGGACAGAGTTCTTCTAAGGGATGGAAGTAACTTGGCAAACTGGAATAGAACCTATGTAGGCAAAGCCTTGAGTCACAAAATATAAGCTTCCACCTGAACTTCAACCTTCTCAGTAACAATAAAAAAATATTTCTTCATAACTCACTACTTTCAAAGAATCTGAGGAAGTCAGAAAGACAAACGAAGAGGGAAACATAGAGCAGATGGAGACTTTTAGCAGATAAAAATAGAGACAGAGAGCAGGAGAACAACTATTATCACAATTTCTATTCACCATTAACCTAAACATTCAGTACAATGAAATAAAAGAAGACAATTGAAAATAAACTGATACACCATCATCATCTTTATATGATATTATCTCCCTAGAAAATTCAGTAGAATCATTTCATGACCAAATAGAACTTAGAAAATTCAGTAAAATCACCAGATTAGATAGCAATACAGAAAAATCCATTCCTTTCTGCTATGTTAACTATAGCTAGTTGGAAATACACAAAGAAAAAATATTTTCCTCACAGGATTAATGAAACTACAAAATGCCAAAGAGTAAAACTTAATGTGTAAAACTTAAATAAAGAAAAACGAGGGGCATTTAAAAAGAAACTGAAAAAATTAGAGAAATCACCTAACTGGACAGTAAGACACATAGATATTCATTTTCTCCAGTGAAACTAAATAAAATGGAAAAATCAGATCAACTATGATGTAACTATACTATAGAGTTAAAATAAATTAGAAGGGATTATGGGAGGATAGAGTTATAATAATTAGTTCAGAAAGCCCAAAATCCATCAGACTAGATTGACTGATGACACAACTATACAAAAATGTAGACCCCCTGCATTATTTTTAAAACACTATAAACAAAAACAAAACAAGCAACAAAATGAGGAAAATATTGGCAAAATAGATATCAAAAGAACAAAGCTCAATAACCAGAATATGAAAGAGTATATATGAATTAACAAGTGACAAACCATTTTCTTTAAATTGGCAAAGGATACAAATTGGCAATTTACGGAAGAGGAAATGGAAATAATTACAGTAGCAACAAAAACAATAGCTTACATTCAGCAAGCAATTAGCATAAGCACCTTGCAGGTATTATCTCATGAAAGTCTCATAACAACCCTAGGAGGCACAGAGAATCTGCCCTTGATTGGTTCACTACAAAGGGTCATCAAGTGACAGCACTGGGGTCTTCATTCGGTTTTACTCCAGGGATTTTGCTCTTAACCACTACCTTGTTCAGGCAATAAGTATATGAAAGTATGTTCAACATCACTAGTATCAGAGAAATACAAATTTAATCTCTGTTTTAACTTTCAACATTCAGAGTGGCAAAAATCAAATGAATTGATAATTACCAAATTTTGGTGAGAAAACAGATAGCCTGTTATTATCCTTTGGTGGGAGCTTCATTTGCTTCAGCCCATGCATGGGGAAATTTGACACGATCTTAAAACGCAACACATGCTTATCCTTTGAAGCAAGGTTTTCACTTTATTTTTTAGAAAGAGGTTGACACATTTGACCCAGAAATGACAATTTTATAAATTATTAGAAGTGTGTTCTCCAACATATATGAACTGATCTATATATGAAGTTCTGTATTGCCATGATTTTGAAATAGGAAACTATTGAAAACAAGCTAAATCAGTATGTAGCAGGTTAAATAAATTATGAGAAATTCATATAATGCAATACTATGCATTATGTGCATTATAGAACTGCAATACATACTATATTGCTGCAGCCATCAAAAGAGAGAGAAGACATTTTATCTGGTAACCTGGAATAATCAACAAGAAATATTAAGTTTTTTAAAAAGTAAGGCACAAATAAACATGTATAGTATGCTATAATTTTTTTAAAACACAAGAAGATATACTGTATAAGTAAAGAATCTCTCTGACTTCTGGCCAAGATGGAGGTGTAGCTGGACACACGGTGCCTCCTCTCACAACCAAGATTAAGGACAACAAAAATATAGAACCAAAGAAAAAGAAAACCCAGCCAGGACAGAGAGAAAATTGAATTGAGCAGGAGTCCGACAACAATGATTCACCCAGACCGGTAAGAGGGGTGGAGTCAGCGACCGGTGGAGTCAGAGTAGGATGGGGTGGGATAAGCCAGTGGTGGTCCCAGCGCGAAGTTACTCCAGGCGCTCAGGTGGCGGCATTGCCAAACACGAGGTGGCCAAGCGGGGTGCACAAGGCAGCAGACTGGGGACACACATTCGCATGCAGATAAACCAGGCAAAAACAGGCAGTAAGACAGACTGAGTGATGCAGGGTTCCAGCGCCAGGAAGTGAAGCCTAAAAGCACCCACTGAAAATACTTGTAGGGGCTGAGGTGCTGGGAGGGAGTCCCAGCCTCACAGGAGATTTCCTTGAGGAGACCCACAGGGTCCTGGAGCATGCGCAGATCTGCCTACTCGGGAATCAGCGCCAGAAGGGTTCAGTTTGCTTGGGAGAAGTGGCAGAAGTGACTGAGGTCTGGCAGAGAGCGGAGCAAGCGCCTTTGTTCTCTCTCAGACCCTGCCCCCACATCCAGCATCACAACCCAGTGACTGGGCTGCCCCACCCTGGTGAGTGCCTAAGGTTCTGCCCCTCACTACATAACAGCTGCAACCAGACAAAAAAAAAAAAGAAAGAAAGAAAGAAAGAAAGAAAGAAAGAAAGAAAGAAAGAAAGAAAGAAAGAAAA
>PVKU01013505.1:0-28478 GCA_004027475.1 Anoura caudifer | reverse complement strand
GGGGCTGGAAAGAGGTATTCCAAGTCATGAAAGTCAAGGACCTACAACCAAGATTGCTCTATCCAGCAAAGCTTTCATTTAGAGTGGAATGGAAAATAAAGTGCTTCTCAGATAAGGTCAAGTTAAAGGAGTTCATCATCACGAAGCCCTTATTATATGAAATGTTAAAGGGACTTATCTAAGAAAAAGAAGATAAAAAAAATAGGACGGTAAAAAGACAGCAAACTCACAGATATTAACGACACTTAAAACAAAAGCAAACTAAGCAAACAGCTAGAAAAGGAGCAGAAACACAGAAATGGAGATCACATGGAGGGTTAGCAACAGATGAGTGGGAGGAGGAGAGAGGGGGAAAGGTACAGAGAATAAGTAGCATAGACAGTGGGTAGAAAATAGGGGGAGGGCAAGAATAGTGTGGGAAATGTAGAAGCTAAAGAACTTATGACACATGGACATGAACTAAAGGGGTGAATGTGGGTGGGAGGGGGTGTACAGGGTGGAGGGGAATGATGGGAGAGAAATGTGACAACTGTAATAGCATAATCAATAAAATATAATTAAAAAAAAACCTGACAGTAGCCAGAGGGGTGGGGAAGGAGGATAATGGGGGAAGAAGTGGGAAGATCATCAAAGAACATGCAGTAAGGACCCATGGACAAAGACAACAGGGTGGTGGGGGAGGATTGAATATGTGAGGTGGGGGTGGGTAGGGCAGGGGGCAGTAATCTGGGGGATGGGGACAACTGTAATTAAAAAGCAATAAAAAAGAAGTTAGTCCCTTCTGACATGGCATAGTACATCTGTTCATCCTTATTTATTCCTCTGGGAAGAATGTTTCTGACAGAAAGCATGGTCTCTAGAAGATACAATTATGACTCTTCAGATAATAAACTTTTTCATGGTAAAAAAGGGAATCAATGATCTTATTTTCTGTGTAAATGAATATCTTTTGTCTTCCCTTACTAAGATTAGGAAATGTCAAATTGAATGCTTCTTGAAGTTGTAGAAATATCCTCTCCACAAGAAACTGTATGGCTAAGAATTCATAAAGCAATACATAATTATTACTTTTTGTTAAAGAGTATAAAAGGATGCTGAGCTAGTTTTCTGATTCATATCTATTTCTTAGAGTTCATACATTCCATCATTTCACAAATATTTATTGAGGCATTATGTTTCAGATATTCCTCCAGAATATCTGGAGGATATCTGGATTCCTCCTTCCTTCAAAAATACATTAATAAATAACCCTGGCTGGTGTGCCTCAGTGGATTAAGTACTGACCTGCAAACCAAAGGGTCACTGGTTCGATTCCCAGTCAGGGCACATGCCTGGGCTGCAGGCCAGATCCCCAGTAGGGGACATGCGAGGGGCAACCACACATTGTTTCTCTCCCTCTCTTTCTCCTTCCCTTCCCCCTCTCTAAAAATAAACAAATAAAATCTTTTTTTAAAGAATACATTAGTGAATAAAACAAATTCTTTTTCTCTAGAGCTCACATTCTCCCAAATATGCCATTTTTTGATTTATCAAAAGAAATGATTGATTTGTGAATGATTAAATAAATGAGTGTCCTCTGATCTTTTATTTAAAAGTTTCCCTAAAACAATGGCTTTTTGTAAACATTTTGTATAACACAGTTGTAAAACTCTCTACATCTGAACTGTAAATTATGACTGTACCAGTAGCAGTGAAACTTTTAGTGACCTATGTAGAGATTGTATATACTTAGAGACCCAACAGTAAGTACTAAGGAGTAACACAGATGCAGAATTTTTCTATATATTTATACCTACATCTACATCTATATTTATATCTAGATAAAGATTAGATATAAATAGATATAATTAAATAAATAGATATAGTTAAAGGTAAAAGTATAGGTATAGAGACATCAATGATCTTCCCAGAAAAATTAATAAAATTAACAATCTGTTTTATTCAGTAGACTAACTTGCCCCCCAGTACAAAGCATTAGTGAAAGCACTGTGATGGTTTAGTTAAATGGAAGCTATTCTGTCCTTAAAAAAATGTAAAGTCTAGTAGTTGAGATCAAGTTAATAAACTAAGGGAAGAGGTAAAGTAGTATATAATAATGATATATAAATTCAAGAGTTAAGATGAGTCCAGGAATGATTGATTGTGATTCAAGGCACTAGTAAAGCCTTAATAATTGAGTGGTTACTTATTGAGATTCACCTACCCAAACACTTCAACTTAGCACTATTTTATTTGATCTTTAGCTGAAGGATGTGAAGTCCTTCAAAGAACTTAACTCTTATTAAATATATCCAAATCCAGATTCAGATTCTTTCTCTAGGCCTTGATGTTGAAAGTAAAAGTTCAATTGAAGGTAAATTTCAGTTCACCTTCTGAAGTCGGTACAAAAAGAGATGAGATTTTCTCTAATGATTAGTGATTTCTCAGTCAGCCTCTGAGATATTTAAATGTTGCAAACAATTAATAATCCCATGCTTTCTGTTTTATTTTTTTTTACATGAATATGAGTGATTTTAAAAAATGAATAGGATAAGTTTAAGAAAGGTTTGGAGAAAGAAAAAGACATAGCTACACCTGAAACAATCATTTTTCATGTATTTTTCCTCAGTGTATTATGAAAGAAGAGTGGAGAGGAGTGTGTACCACTCACCTCTCCGGAGTAGAGTGGTGGCCAGTCAAGCTCGGTGACCCATTCATATGTGTAAGATTACCAAGCTGGTTATCCATAGCTCCAGTTGCCTGAGTACAAATAAAAATGACATGCATCTACTAAGTCATTACTATTTTCTGCCATTTTATCTTTTTCTTTTCTAGGGGATGTGTCCCTTTTTAGGCTTATCTTGTCTGATGTTTTCACATGATTGTATTGATGTTACATATTTTTGGTAAGAATATCAGAGAAGAGATGTGTCCTTCTCTGTATATCACATGAGGGTACAAATGTTAGATGTCATAGCTGGTGAGGTTAATTTGGATCACTCATTTGATGTAGTGTATGCCAGATTTACACCTGTGAAGTCACTGTTTTTGTACTCTGTATTGCTAAGTATCTTGGGGAAGATGCTTTGACAGGAGACAAATATACTATAGCCTATTTCTCACAAAAGTTTGCATAATATTAGCATGAAATTTTTCACCAAAAATCATTACTGTAAAGTCTTCATGGATTTTTGTATTTTCTTCATTTCTTATACATTTATTAATTGGATTTATTTTGTAAGGAAGAACTATCTCTTCTCTCACATTTATCTATTTATTCAATTATTAATTCATATTCATTGAATGCATGGATATCTACATTTGTCTATGGGTTATAATCTAATGCTATCATTATTTATTTTGTTCTCAAGTTTTTCCTGGTTGTTCACTGGAGCTTCTTCATGTAGTTTTCTGTCTCCACATCTTTCTATGAGCAAGCACTTCCTTACTTTTGAAACCACAAGATGATCTGCATTATTTTGTATTTTTCATACACTTCTCATAACTTTCATTGGAGAAAGTTATTTAAACACTAAGGTTTGAAACCTTAATGTCTCATCACTCCTGGGGTGTTATTGTTTGTAGGCCCTTTTCAGCAAACTAAGCTTAAATTAAGCACATTTGCATAAAAGCAAATTTATATTTATTTTTATATTTAAACATTTGTATATATACTAAAAGCTATGAGTTCATAATGATATTTCCACATCCAGTTCAACACTACAGGCTTCATTCTAGCCTTTCCCTTTCAAGTATTTGCCATGTTCCCTTCTAACGTTGAGAAAGCAGACTCATTTTTTATAATACATTTTAGCACTATCATATACATAAATTAATTTTAGAATTTCTAATCCATATAAATTGGAGAAATAAACTTACTAATTTGATACATTATTTGTCTACTGTTCTTTCTGTCTTTAAGTCTTGCAGTACCCATTCAAAGAACTGTTCTCCAAAGTCACTAAAGTTAGTTTCTTTCTTTCTTACTCCACATTGTGGTTATGTTACTCATTTATAACGCGTTTAGGTTCATACATCACGCATAGTTTATGTTTGATTCTGAGTTCCTCTTACGTATACAGCTTAGGTTTTGACATGCACGGGGCTGGGTATCCAACACAGTTCTACTACATTGAGGTCTCCCCCTGTATTCTCTCCTCATTAACCATCCCCTTTTCTCCAATCTCTGACAACCACTGATGTGTTTTATGTTTCATAGTTTTACCTTTTTCAGAAACATTCAATATGCTCACCAGTGGTTCTTAACAAGAGAAAAATTTGTTTCCTACAGACAGCAATGTTTGAAGACTTTTTTGTTTGTTAAGACTAGAGTGTTACTATCCTTTTGGATAGAAGTCAGGTATGCTGCTGAAAAGTCTATAATGTGCAAAGAATTACTCAGCCCAACAAGTTGGTAGTTCCCAAATTGAGAAACACTAATGTATGTTTTTGAATCTGTTTCTTTTCACTTAGCAAAATGTGTTTTGGATTCACTGATGCTGTGTGAATCAATAGTTTGTTCCTTTTCATCCTGATTAGACATTGCAAACAATATCTACATAGGTTGTTTATCCATTCATGTGGGAAAGAAATCCTTGTTCTTACCAGATTTTGGCAGTTATGGTAAAGCTGTTGGAAACATTTACATGTAGGTTTTGTGTAGACATAAATTTTATTTCCCTTTTCAGGAATATTATTTTTATGTTTCTTTCAGTCTGTTTCTTATTTGTTTGTTTTCATTACCACATCACTTTCTTTAGTGGAGCAAAATAATTTAATTTTTATGAAGTCCAATTTTATGAACTGGACTTCTGTTGTTGTATCTAAATATTTTTGACGTAAGCAAAGCTTACACAGGGTTTTCTTGTGTTTTTATCTACATGTCTTACAGTTTTATTTTTTACATTTGGCCAATGACACATTCTGGGTCAACATATTGTCAGGTTTGAGGCACAGGTTTAGGTTTATTTTTGTGCACAAGACATCCAATTGTTCATGCTCCAGTTGTTGAAAAAAGTATCTTTTTTAATTAAATTAAAACAGCTTTCTCAAAATATCAGTTGATGTTTATCATCCCCCAATAAAGTGGTTGAAAACCAGTTGATTGTATTTGTGTAGGTACTCTATTCTATTACATTCTCTCTATTCTATTCTATTACATTCATCTATATGTCTATCTTTCAGCCAATAACGTGCTGTATTGATTATTGTAACTTTACAGAAAGTCTTGACATTGAGAAGTGAGTCAGCTAACATTTTACTTGTTTTTAAAAGCTATTTTGCTCATTTTAATTTCTTTGTCTTTCCACATAAAATTTAGAAATCCTTGTTGATATATATTTGAAAGAAAGAGCTCCATTGTTATTTTGATTGATATTGCATTTAATTTAAATTTAACTGACAAATAATTGAATTCTTAACAATATTGAGTCTTCTAATCAATGAATGCTTTATATTTTTCAATTAATTTTGGTTTTCTTTGGTATATTTTAATTAATATATAATTTAGGCACACAGAAACCTATATGTATTTCCTTAAATATATACCTACATTTTCATTTTTTTGTTCCATTGAAAATGGCAGTGATTTTGTTTTTCAAAAACTATTATTTACTTCCAGTCAAGGTGGTAGCATAGGCAGACATGGCTTGCCTTTCTCACAACCACATTAAAATTACAAGTAAAATATACAACCATTAGAAATTGAGTTGAAAGGAAGTCTGACAATTACAAAATTAAAGAAACCACATCCATCGAAATTGGTAGAAGGGGCACACACATGGAAAGGGCCAGTCTGTCACCCATGTGTGGTGGATAAAAATTTGGGAGGGATATCTCAGGAATGAGGAGTCCCAGCCCCACACCAGGTCCTTAGCCCAGGGTTCCAGTGCCAAGAAGATAAGTCCACAAAACTTCTGATGGCAAAAACCAGCGGGGATTGAGTTGGTGGAAGAAAATTCTGGAGCCCCAAGCAGTTCCTCTTAAAGAAACAATACACAGACTCACCTTCCAGACTCACTCACTGCCTCTGAGCCCCAGCACTTGGGTAGCAGCTTGAAAGACACTGGTGGTATACCAGGAGAAACTAAAATGTATGGTATCAGAGTGAGCAGAGGCCATTATCCCTTTTCAAAACCCTCCCCTGCCACAGAGCCAGCAAGTTAGTGCCATATCTGATATTCCATCAAACTCACTAACACTGTTTGACCCACGTTGCAGATCCCTAGAGACTCCGCCCCACCCAATTTATGGCCCACCCAACCTGCTTTTCCACATGAATGGCTGGTCTTGGCTCACCCTTCATAATTTCCTAAATCCTATCAAACAAGCAGCACCTGGACTCAGTGAGCCCCAGGCCACGCACTGGCACCAGCCAGCCTGGATTCAAAGCTTGACTTTCCCTTGGAATCCCCAAGCCCAGCACAAGTAGCAGATGTTTCAGATTGCTTTATAGTTCAGGCAGAGTGGTCCCAGGAAAAATGCAGGTGAGGGTTGACCTTGGCCTGTACCACCCAGGAAAACCCAGGTCCAGCGTACCCAGTGGACAGCTACAGACAACATCAGAGCACCACACTATTTCTGCACAGCTGATCCTCCACAGAGGGTGGAGGTTGGTGGTAAGTGGTCACAGTCAATCCTTGCAGCTGACTGGCCTGGGTAAATTCTTTCCATTGATCTGTCAAAACAACGAAACTCAACTAAAAGAGGAGGGTGTACTTAGCACACAGAAAACATATAACTTGAATACCAAGCTTGGGTGATAGGGGAGGCTGTGCCACTAGACCCTACAGGACATCTTCTACATTAGGCCACACTACCAAGACACAGAGTCAAAGCAGGTCTACCTAATACGTAGACATAAACACAGGGAGGCCACCAAAATGAGGAGACAAAGAAACCTGGCCCAAATGAAGGAACAGATCAAAACTTCAGAAAAGAGCTAACCTTAATGAAGATAAGCAATCTATCAGATGCAGAGTTCAAAACACTGGTTATAGGGATGCTCAAGAACTTAGTGAGGACCTCGGCAGCACAAAAAAGATCTAGCCAGAAATGAAGGATACACTAATTGAAATAAGTATCAATTTATAGGGAAGCAACAGTAGAGTGGCTAAAACTGAGAATCAACTCAATTATATGAAACATAAGGAAGCAAAAAACCCCTGATCAGAATAAAGAGAAAAAAGGAATAAAAAAAAAATATATGAGGGCAGCGTAAGCAGCCTCTGAAACAACTTTAAGAGGTCCAATATTCATATCATAGGGGTGCCAGGAGGAGAAGAGAAAGAAATAGAAATTAGAAACATCTTTGAAAACATAATGAAAGAAAACTTCTTTAATTTGGTGAAGGAAATAGTCATGCAAGTCCAGGGAGCACAGAGTCCCAAATAAGGTAGGTGCAGAGACCCACTCCAAGACAAATCATAATTAAAATGCCAAAGTTTAAAGATAAGGAGAGCATCTTAAAAGCAGCAACAGAAAAGAAATTAGTTACCTACAGGGGAGTTCCCATAAGACTGTCAGATGATTTCTCAAAAGAAACTTTTCAGGCTAGAAGGAAATGGCAAGAAATATTCAAAGTCATGAAAGGCACGGACCGATAGCCAAGATTGCTCTACCCAGCAAAGCTATCATTTAGAATTAAAGGGCACATAAAGAACTTCCCAGACAAGGAAAAACTAAAGGAATTTGTTACCACCAAACCAGTTAGTATATTTGTGTTGCAACCATCCAAGGCCAGGCAGGTCCATAGTATTTGTTTAGACAGAATAATATTCACAGAGCTGTTGAGATGTCTGGCGGGCCTTTATTCACGTGCAGGGGAACCACACATGCTGCAAGCTGTGTGTCTATATGCATGTCTCATGTTGTGGCCCTTGCTCCCTAGCGTGTCACCCATTGTGGCACCTGTCCCCTGTGTGTTGCTCATCATTGCTCCCAGCAGGGACTCTCTACTTGTTTAAGTACTAGAGGAGAACTAAGCTGGAAAACTGCTAGAACATTACATAACACAACATAATTCTGCACATGCAAGCCCACTTCATGTTATGGGAACAGTTTATCAGACCCAGTCTCAGGGCTATGAGATCACTACTTATCAGGTCCATTCAAGGCTATGGGAACACTGCTTCCCTCAGTGACCCAGATGCCTGGGTGAGGAAGTCAGACTGCCTCCACTTACCCTACAATATGAAATGTTAAAGGGGCTTATTTAAGAAAAAGATTAAAACCATGAACAATAAAATGGCAAAAAATACAAGTCTATCAACAATTGAATTTAAGAAACAAACAAGAACAGAAACAGAATCATGAATACAGAGAGCATTTTGATGGTTTTGAGGTGGAAGGAGGGTATAGGGGAATGGGTGAAGAGGTGAGAGGACTAAGAAGTACAAATAGTGGTTACAGAATAGCCATGGGGATGTAAAGTACAGTATAGGAAATGGAGTAGCCAAAGAACTTATACCCATAAACCATGGACATGTACAATGGTGGGGGGATTGCCTGAGGGAGCAGGGGATGCTTGTTGGAGAGGGGCAAAGGGGTAAAATCAGGACAACTGTAATAGTATAATCAATAAAATATAATTTAAAAACATAAACTATTGTTTTTGGTTGGAATATAAAAATCAATTGATTTTACATGTAGTAACATTTTCTCTCAAGACATTTCTGAATTCACTTATTCTAGAAATTTTTTATTCTTAAAAATATTTATAAAAATTAAAATTTATTTATTTTTATTTAATTGTTGTTTAAGTACAGTTGTCTCCATTTTAACCCCTCACTCCTCCCCGCTCCAGCCATCCCTGCCTCCCACCCTTGAAACTACCCCTGTTTGGTTTTGTCCATGTGTCCTTGATAGATGTTCCTGAAGGAAGAAGAGTTTTCAGGAACACTTATTCTAGAAACTTTTTGAAGTTCCTCTGAGATTTTATATGGAGACAGTCATATTCATGAAAAGAGACATTTTTTCTTTCTCTCTTTCAATCTGTATCCTTTAATCCTTGTCTTCTTACATTAAGATTTCCTGTATTACATGTTCTTGTCTTATTTCCAATTAAGAAGATAATATTCAGTCTTTAGCCATTTAATATGATGTTGAATATTTTTATATATGTCCTTTATTAAGGAAGTTGTTTTCTATTTCTAATGTAAGACTTTTTTTTTCCATGAATAGATATTGAATTCTGTCAAGTGCTTTTCTGCATCTATTGAGTTGATAATACAATTATGGAAGTAGGAGGTGGGCTGGGGAGGGGAAGAGGGGGAAATTGGGACCATTGTAATATCGTAAATAATGAAAAAATAAAAAATCAAAATATGATGTCAGTATTATTAAATGTATGAATCAATTCCTGAATGTTAAACCAGCCTTGTAAACTTCGAGGAAACCCCTTTTGGTTATGATATGTTGTTCTTCCTATATTGTCTTTTAGAATTGATGGTTTGTGAGAATACATTGGTTTGTGAGAATACACATCTGTGCATGAGGGATCGTGGTCTATAGCAGTTTTCTTAAACTGTCTAGTTTTGGTATTACAATGGTGCTGACCTCCTAAAATTTGTGAGGAAGCATTTTATTCTCTTTAATTTTCTGTAAAATTGGCTGTATTTTTTCTTAAATGTTTGGGAAATTTCAGCAGTAAACTTGTCTAGGCCTAGAAAGGTATTTTAAAAATAAGTTTTTATTATAAATTTAATTTCTTTAATAAAATAAGCAAGACTATTCAGGTTGTCTGATTTTTCTTGAATGAAATTAGGTAGTTTGTGTCTTTTCTGAATTTTATTCATTTCATTAAACTTTTCAAATTATGAAAAAGAGTGTTTAATAGTACTCTCTTATAATCCTTTTAAAGTCTGTGGGGGGTCTATAATGACATTTCATTTTTCATTCTTTATTTGGTAATTGTTTCTTCTTTATCTTTATTTAATTTTTTTACTTTTTATTTTTATTTATGTATTTTATTGTATTTTCCATTACCACTTAGTCCCATTATACCCCCTCCCACCTCTCCCACAATCACCACACTGTTGTCCATGTCCATGAGTCTTTTTTCCTTTTTGCTCAATCCCTCCACCCTCTCCGTTCTCCCACCCTTTAACTATCATTTTGCTCTCCATCTATGAGTCCGTCACCATTTTGCTTGTTAGCTCAGTTTGTTTATTAGATTCCACATATAAGTAAAATGATGTGGTATTTGTCTTTCTCTGACTGGCTTGTTTCACTTAGCATAATGTTATCCAGGTCCATCTATACTGTCACAAAGGGCAAAACTTTTTTCTTTTTTAGGGATGAATAGTATTCCTTCACATAAATGTCCCATAGAAGTTTTATCCACTTATCTACTGATGGACATGGCTGCTTCCATATCTTGGCAATTGTAAGTAATGCTTCAATGAACATAGGGGTGCTTATGTTTTGAATTAGTGTTTTGGGTTCCTTCAGATATATTCCCAGAAGACAAAAGACAGATTCATTTTTAATTTTTTGAGGTAGCTCCATACAGCCTTCCATAGTAGTTGCACCAATCTGCATTTCCACCACCGGTGCACTAAGGTTTTCCTTTCTCCACATCCTTGCCAGCACTTGCTGTTTGTTGATTTATTGATGACAGCTGTCGTGACAGGCGTGAGAGGTGATATCTCATTGTGGTTTTAATTTACATTTCTCTGATGATTAGTGATGTTGAGCATCTTTTCATGTGTTTATTGGCCATCTATGTGTCCTCTTTGGAGCAGTGTCTATTTAGGTCCTTGAGTTTCATCAGTTTGTATTGATCTTTTCAAAGAACAACCTTCCAGGATAGAAAGTTCACCATAGGAAATGTAGTCAATAATATTGTAATAACTCAGCATGGTATCAGATCAGTACTAGATTTATTTGGGTAATCACTTCATGAGATATGTGAATGTCTAATTATTATGTTGTACTCCTGAAACTAATATAATATTATATGCCAACTGGAATTGAAAAATAAATTAATAAAATAAAAGAAAGAACAAGCTTTTGGTTGAATTGATCTCTATTACTTCGCTTTATTTCTATCTTATTACATTCTACTTTTATCTTTATGATATGCTTCTTTCTAGTTGCTTTGGATAGAAGTGCTTGTCTTTTTGTAGTTCTTAAGGTGGTACCTTGAATTAGATGTCCTTCCTCTTTTTTAACACAAGCATTTCATTCTGGATGTTCCTCCAAGCACTGCTTTAACAGCATTCCACAAATTTTGATTTGCTCCATTTTCCTTCAACAAAAAATATTTTTAGTGTCCTTTGAGACTTATTGCTTGATCCCATATCATTTGGTAGTGTACTATTTAAATTTTTAGTATACATTTCCAAAACTTTTGTGGCTCTTCCATATATCTTTCTGTTATTGTTTTCTGGTTACACTACATTATGATCCAAGGACATATTTTGTATGATTTCTATTCCTTTAAATTTGTTAAGGTCTGTTTTATGGTCCAGATAGACAGAATATTAGGAATATTCCACATGTACTTGCAATAAAATGTGTACTTTGTTATTGGGAGGATTGTAATATAAAAGTAAATTGGGTCAAGTTTTTTGGTTGTATTCTTCAGGTGTTCTATAAACTTACTAAATTTCTGCCTACTTGTTCTATTAATTACTAACAAAGGACTACTAAATCTCTGACTTCAAGCGTGGGTGTGTTGCTTTCTTTTTTCTTTCTATCAATATTTACATGCGTTTGAAGCTTTGCTTATAGTCAACATATATTTAGATTTTTGTCTTAGAGAACTGAGCATTTCTTCATTACCTGTCCTCTTTTCATCCTTAATGACATTCCTGTTGAAACATCCTTTCTAACTGAGGCTAATACAGCCTCTCCAGTGTTCTGTTTAGCGCGGAGATTTGGCCCCTGCAAGCACGGTTACTTCCTCCCTTCTCATCTCCGTATCAGGGGGACGTCTTCTCAGCGCTCTCCCAATCTATCCGGTAAGCACACGGTGAGGTTTATTTAGAAAAAGCCTGCAAGGGACTGGTAGTATGAAGTTTTTCTCTACCTGTAGTCACCATGCTCACTTGCCTCTCTTCATGCTACCTTTTTTTCCCTTTACTATTTGCCGAAATCTTTTGATTTTTGTCTGATATCTGCGCAAGGTTAGCAAGGATTCACACGCTGCCTCTTCCTGCAGGTGCTTGTTTCTCCTCAGAGGTTGTGTTAACTGGTTGCCCTGTGACCTCCTCTCTTTGATGATTTTATAGATTTTGAGTTTTTGTGCATTTTTCCTGTTGTAAGTTTGTGAAGAACATTCTTTTTGGCATTTAAATTACTGAGCAAAAACTGGAAAGCTCTTTAAGTTTAAAAATCCTATTGACTATGTTGTTTAATTTCTAGAATACTTTCCTTATGTATTTAGCTATTTTAAACATTATGTGGTATTTTAAATATTTTATTACAGTGATTTTAATAATCTCTTGTATCCGTTGGCCTTCTCATTCATGGTAGTCTGTCATAGGTGTGATCTGTAATTTTGAATATGAACTTATCTTCAGATTGTTTTCCCTTTTCTTTTTCTTTATTCTCACGTCTGAACTCATCTTCAAGTTTTTCTCACTTTTTTTCTTTTTCTTTATTTTTACACCTGTATGCTAGGTCGCAGAAATGACCTATGGAGCAATTTTATGGTTGCCTCTGAGGGAACTCTGAAGAGAGTATATATTTAGACACTAGCCTGGGATTTTTATTACTCGTAAGTGAGTTTTGCTTCTTTTTTTTTATTCGCAACCCTTACTGCTTCCATCAGCTTCCCTAGTTTGCCTCTGCCACTTTGCAATTTTTCTAGGCCAATGTCACTGCCATAAATCTGTGGCTACCAGTTTTAAAAGGGCTCAGGCATCTTCTGCCCGTAGTTTCTGGACTGCAATTCATTTCTCAGCTCTCAAGCTCTGGCCCTAGGTTCCACTGAATGATCTGACACTCTTGTCTAGCATGAACTTAAAGCTTCCATGCTGGCTTGCTGGAAATTGTACCAGGCCCAGTGCGTGAGCCTTCCTTCCCAAATTCAGCTGACTGCAGTGTTTGATCAACTGTAGTAATGACTTTCCAGGAAAGTCATTTCACAAGAGGGACATGGTTACTGGTGATATTCCTGGCAGTGCCACAATCATTAGGTTTCACCTGTTGTTAATTGGGAAATTAATGGATGCTGCACTGAATCAGTAAGCACTGTGATGAAGGGTGGTTGCTTTATTCTAGAGAGGATACAAGCTGAGGTTTTTTGTAGTGTGTCCAACATTTGTAAGTGTTATATTAGACGAGGAAGACCTTTTCAAGTTAGTTTAGTGTACTTTATAAATGAATGATGTGAGAACCCACAAATCATCTATGATTAATTTAGCATTTGCCAGGGATCAATGCCAAAATCAGTGGTCGAATACTTTTTAAAATAGATCTTTGAAAATAGGAACAGAGGTGGCTGGAGAGCTTGGGCTCTGAAATCAAGTTGCCTGGGCTTGAATCTCATCTCTATTGTTCAAAAGTTTTATGAACTTGAATGGTTTAAAATATTTTGTGCCAGTTTTACTCCTCTGTTGTGAAGATTAAATAAAATATGTAAAATATCAATTAAAATTGACTCTTACTTCATCCACCTCCAGTCTCATTCAGCCTTTAATTTTCTCTCTCTTCATGTACACATATGTGTGCATGTATATATGTGTTTATGTGTATATATACATGCTAACATAACAATATCTTTTGTATTATGTTATTATATTTATTTATATATGTTCTAATTAGTCTTCACTAATAAATAATATTCTATGAATATGCCATAATTTATGTTATTCATCAATTGATGGAAATAGTTTTTACTTTTTTATAATTACATAGAATTCTACAATGCACAGTCTTTTGTTCAAATGCCTTATTTATGTTTATTGGTGCTGTTGAAAGAAAGGAAAATAAAATGATTTCTAATGAGAGAAGAACTTGTATCATCTCCATAAATCATCTCGTATTAACTATCACACAAATGAAATTGCTACACATTGTAGGTAGAAAGATGTCACCTCTGTTCTGCCAAGTCTTCAGAAATATATTAAAAAGTTTCACACATCATATACCTACTTTGAAAAATGAAAGGAACTCTACCAGATCACTTGTAGATAAGGCTGACTTATCACTTTTAGTTGTGCTTCTAGGTGAGTTATTTAATTCATCAACACATACTGAACATCTACTGTCTGCTTTTATTGATAACAAAAGAATATAGCACACATGTTTGCAAGTATAAATAATTTAATTATAGAATGTGTTACATAATACCAGATTGCAGAGAAAGAAGAGAAAACTTCAGATAAAATATTTATAGAAATGTTTGTTGAGAAAGTGTTTGATTCATACCTAGATATTTCAGTAAAGGAACGAGAGATGAATGGAGTTGCCCAATATATGTGGTGACATTGAAAGCTTATATCTGTAGATTGCAGGGTAGATTGTGTATAGAAAAATTCAGGGCAGAATTTTTCGGAAGTGGGGTACAAAGCTAAAAATCTCAGGCTTTAATTTTTACTGACTGGGAATGTCTGGGAGAAAAAAGTGTTTGAATAAAATGGTATGATGTAATTAGTGTTATAGGAATGTACTTGATAGATTATGATGGTCTTTGATCATAGATATTTTTCTGTACAAGATTTTGCATCATTTTTAGGTTTAATTTCAGTTGAAGTTAAACATGCATATTACATATAGACATATATGGTAAACATATGTATTAATTGTATTTTGAATCTACTAATACCTTTATACTTTAGTAATACTGATTTTGCTAGTTTAGATAATCTTAATGAAATACTTGGGATGAATTTATAAAATTTTCCAACCATTTAGATATTATCATAGCATTCTACACATGATTTTTACCTACTATCAGAATCATAATAGTGAACAATATTGGTGGGCTATTAAAGTCTAAATATATGAATGGATAAAATTGGTACAAGTGAAGTTTGGGTTTTTGGTTTTTTTTGCTGACATTTACACTTTTAAACCTGTCAGGAAGATATTAATTAAAATTCATCTGGAGAATCCCATGAGTTTTCTAAAGTCTGAGTTTTGCTCAAGTACATTTAGATGTCATGAACACAAATTATTCATTAAAAAATTTCCCTCCCATACTTATGGCTTGTCAAAGTTTAAAGAAATAAACTTTGGCATATACTTAACAACACAATATGAGATTTTAAAAAATCATTTAAAATATCTATTGCTCTTGCTTTTTCCATAAAGCCTGCAGAAGAGTTGTTGATTTGCCTCTACCCTTCGTGTATGTAAATAGCAAATGCTAGATAAACTTGATATACATTCCAATGTTTACAAGAGTTAGGAGTGCACTGCCCAAGTGGCTGAGTTGGTTGGAGCATCCTCCTGTACGCTAAAAGGTTGTGGGTTCCATCCCTGGTCGGGGATGTATGGATGCTTCCAATCTATATTTCTCCCTCACATTGATGCTTCTCTCTTCTCTGTCTTTCTCTCTCTTTCTCTGTCTTTTTTTCCCTCTCTCTCTGTCTTTCTCTTTCTCTCCCTCTCTTCAATAAATGTATCCTTAGGTGATGATTAATAAACACAAAAAGTAAAATATAAAAGCAGGAAAGTTGCATTACCAGTATTCTGTATCTCTAGAAATATATATATATATATTTCTGCTTAAAAATATACATGTTATTTCTGTATATACCTATAATAAAGTACAGCATTCTCACAAGGTAACCAATTCAATTTTAAAACTTTAAGTCTCATATTTCAGAAACTATTTTATTCCCAGGCAAAGTGGGATAATTAGTCATTCTAGAATTATTGACAAAAAAACATATATATGAAACAAAGTTGAGGGTGAAAGAATATAAATTAAAATTTTTTCTTTTATAACTTTTAGACCAGAAGCACTCTATCAATGTTATTCAGTTGTAAGGGTGAATGTTGCCACCCATTCAAAGAACACAACAGACTGGGCAGTTAAGGTGACTTTGAAGTCCCATTGTAATAAAATGATATTTCAATGAGTTCTCAAAGTAACTTTTGTTTTTCTTATCCATGCCATGCCTAGAAATAAATGATTGCAGAAATTTTTTTTGATGGATGGAAATTAGAGTTATTATATGAATTTGCCTAACTTTAAAGTGAACATCAAGGCCCCTAGCAAACAAGCATACTTTTCCATAAGAATAACATTAGAGGAACAAGATTTTCAGAGAAAGACTATATTGCTAGACAATTTTTTCTCATGTTTTCATGAACAATATTTAGAATGTAAGAAGTTAAATAGTGAATTTCTCCTTATTTCTCTCCCTTTCTACAAGACAATCAATAAACCAGAAGAATATATACCCTTTGTGTATGTAACTAGCAAATGCTAGATAAACTTGATGTACATTCCAATGTTTATGAGAGTTAGGAGTGGACTGTCCAAGTGGCTCAGTTGGTTGGAGCATCCTCCTATACACCAAAAGGTTGCAGGTTCTATCCCCGGTTGGGGAGGTATGGGAGGCTACCAATCTATGTTTCTCCCTCGATTGATGCTTCTCTCTCTCCATATTTCTCTCTCTGTCTTTCTCTTTCTCTCTCTTCAACTCTCCCTCTCTTCAATAAATGTATCCTCAGGTGAGGATTAATAAACAAAAAAGTAAAATATAAAAGCAGGGAAGTCGCATTACCAGTATTCTGTATCTCTAGAAATATATGATATGATATATATGTATATCATATCATATTTTATGCACATATATATATATTCCAATAGATACCCTATGAAACGACTTACAACTTTATGAAAGACTTGTGAAAAAGATTTCCTAACAGAGTCTTCTGAATTAATTTAGATGAAGAAATTTTCTAAAAATGCTTTTGTATCAATATATAGGAAGTATTCTTATTTCTAGTCATCTAAGATAATTTACAGAATTATTTTAAATCTGGAAAGATGTCTTTTAAATCTGACGAGAGTTAACCCACTATTCCAATTAAGTACAGATTTTATACAGGGGTTCAAGCTGCAATGCAACTACCAAAAACAGCTTGAAAATGTTATTATTCAAGTCAAAATCAGAAGTACCTTAAGGAAAATAAGCAATCTTTCTTCCACACTAAAATAGAACAAAAAAATATCATTTATTTCCTGAAGTTGCATTCTTTTCTCAATTAAACTTTGCAATACACAGTACACAGATTAAGCCATGAGGCTACACTTTAACCTTTGATCCATTCACAAATCATTTTAAATGACTTGTAGATTTTTTATCTTATCCCATGTCTACTATCACTGATTAATGTGAGATATTCGCTATCTAAGGCACAGATGTCACTACGACAGATTTCCCTTTTCCTTACTCACTTTCCAGTTTCTACCACACTAAATGGCAAGCTTAATCTCTTTAAAATTTATTATACAATGTCTGAAAAATGTACTGTGAATCTTTTCTTCCTTACTTACAAATGAAGACTGTTACTAACCTCCATCTTAATTGTTATTGCTCTTCAACACAAAATCTCCAATCAAGAAACATTAGTTTCAACATACTAATTCTCTTGTTTTAATTCCTTTTACTTCTGAACTTTTATTTTATTCCTGTCAACAAAGTACATTAATGTATTGGTCAAATTTTAAGATATTCTCTTCATCTATATTTACCCTTATATATAAATCTTTTCATTTAAAATTTGCAATTAGACTCAGAGACATATGATTATTATTCTCCAATTGTTTGATGTGTAAAATCTGGTCCCCCCAAAAGCATTTATATACTTTAAATATACAAAAGCTAGATCTTAAATTTTTTGTCACCATTTGCATACCTAGCACACTGCTGGACATATCTTCAAGTGTGTGCTATACCTACTGATTTATTGACAGAAATATAAAGCTGTTTCTAATCACAATAAGAGTATTGAGTTGAGAGGAAACATAACTTTTCTGCTAGAGCTACTAAAATGAACTGAAGTACGAGATTTAAAGTTAAGACAAGATGGTAAATGCTCACATTTATGAGTCACCACTGAAGAGCATTAGAATGAATGTTGTTTGTTTCCTGGATTTTCATGTGTTGCATTTCTTTCTGTAACTTCAGAAAGAGTTAAAGATGTGTTTTCAAAGTTTAGAAATGGCAGATCATGGTTTTTAAAAACAGAGCTATAAAGGGTTTTAGGAATCAAATCAGGGTAAGTATAACATGGTATTTGGAAGTCTCATATAAAAATATTAAATTGTATATATAATTTTAAAAGCTATGTCAATTATTTAAATATAAAAAATCAAAAGATAAAAAATTGAAAAAATTACACTTACTACACATAAAATATATGCAATACCCTTTAAATTATTTAAGAAAATAAGAAATAATTCAACAAAATTTTGGGAAGTGAAGTTATAATAGCATTTTATTTAAAAAATATTTTGTTATACTGAAAATATGAAAATAAGTCATGAGAAGAATATATTTGTGGTGATAGGAAAACATGCCTCCAATTATATATCTATTTATTTATTCATTTATTCATTTATACTTTTAAAGAAAATTAATTTTTTAATTTATTGACTTCAGATAGAGAGGGAGACTCTAATTTGCTCCTCACTTGTTGATGCATTTTTTGGTTGATTCAGTGACCTGACTGGGGGTGAACCCATAAACTTGGCATATTGGATGATACTCTAATCAATCAAGATTTTCAGCCAGGTTTGGTTTTCTTTGTTTTTATTTTTATTTCATTTATTGTTGTTCAATTACAGTTGTCCTGATTTTTTTCCCATTGCTTTCCCCTGTCCTGCCCACACCCCTACCCCTGCTCTCTCAGTCAGTCCCTACTCTGCTGCCCATTACCATGGGTCCTTTACACATGTTCCTTGACTAGACCCTTCCTCTCCTTTCCCCCATTTTCCCTATTCTCTCTCCCCTCTGGTCATTGTCAGTTAGTTCCTTATTTCCATGTCTCAGGTTCTATTTTGCTCATTTGTTTGTTTTGTTCATTAGGTTTCACTTATAGGTGAGATCATATGGTATTTGTCTTTCACTGCCTGACTTATCTCACTTAGCATAATCTCCAGTTCCATTCATGCTGTTGCAAAAGGTAGGAGTTCCTTCTTTCTTTCTGCCACATAGTATTCCATTGTGTAAATATCCCACAATTTTCTTGATCCACTTGCTTACTGATGCGCACTTAGGCTGTACAGCACCTGGTTATTATAAATTGTGCTGCTATGGACATTGGGGTGTATAGGTTCTTTTGAATTGGTGTTAAATAAATTTATTGGGGTGATATTGATTAACAGAATTATATTGATTTCAAGGGTATAATTCTATGATACATAAAATGTGTATTGTATTATCTGCCCACCACCCAAAATCAGATCTTCCATCCCCATGTATCTGATCCTCTTTACATTTTACTACCACCCTTCCCTCTGGTAACACCTGTACATTGTCTTTGTCCATAGGTTCGCCCCCACCTATTTACAACATATAAATGAATGTGTGTATGTTTATGCATGCACTTGCATGCACAAAATATTTTTCTGAGAAGACACATAAGGCACTATTATCTCTGGTCTACACTGGGAATTAGAACCAGATGATCATGGTAGGAGAGACATTAACTTTTCAACATATAAATATTTTTTATGATACAAATATATTATTTTATAAGTATGAACTATTCAAATTAATTATATACTTATAATTATGTTTTCCTATATAAATTATGTATCATAGAAATTATATACCTATAAGCTAACTGTGCATCTTATATTTATATATATTATATACCTTATAAATTGGATGTTGTATATGAATGGATGTATGAATGTGTCTAGGTAGGCATAAAAGTGTACATATACAAGCATGATTTGTATCATAAAGATTACAAAGGATATATATCTGTATGTACATAGTATAATATACATACAGTATATGTATACATGTATATATTACATATATAAATGCACATATGCACACAGCATGAAAGGAAAAACACAAGAATGTCTAAAAGAAAAAAGGAGAAAAACTAGTCTATGTAATCCTAATTCTAATTTAACCACTAAAAAAGGATTAAAGAGGTTTCAATTTGTGCATGTTCATTTTGATAGTATATTAAAACTGGAACTGAGACTAGAGCCTATATGTCATAAATAAGCCTAAAGTTATTTTCATATTTTTCTCTATAAATTCATATTTTTATTCATATAATGTGATTTTATATTTCCATGTTATATTCCCTTTTGTAAGTTTTATTGTTTTCCAATTTATTGCTTTGCATGTTATTAAATTGAGTTTTTTAATTCATATTTCTCATTACTTTTTATGTTCTTTATCTTCTTTAAGAGTGAAGTTTTAAGGCATTTTTTCCTTTGGCCTTATTCTCCTTTGGTAAAATTTTAAAGTCAGCAAGATAACTTTAACTTTGCATTTTTATTACTTTTATCAGTTTTTTTCCAAGAGGGTTTCCACTCTGGCTGGCTTTTATTGGCACCAATGTGGATTATTACATTAAAAATTTGCATGAGAAATATCAGAAATGTTATTTTCTGGGATTCCCTCTGGACAAAATGTTAAAGATAGCACAGCCATTCCTATAACATCAATTTACTTATGTGGAAATTACATCAAAGGTCTCAATTGACTTATAAAGTCTAAGTTCTTGAGGGAGCCAAAGGTAAGTTGTATAAATGCATAAATGTTACAAATGTTTGTAAGAAGGCTTTGGAATGCCAAACCAAAATCATAAATATTTTGCTACCAGTGAAGTAATTTTTTCAGGTTTGAGAAATATATGAGTAATTTTTTTTCAAGTTTCAGGGATGTACATATGGGTGTAGGAGAGTAAAGATGACTAAATTTTTTTTTCATTTCCTTCTGATAACAGGTGAGGAATAATTCCCTTTCCTGTACATCTAGGATGACCTTAGTAACTTATTTGACCATTAGGAAGCTGTGGAATTCCAGGGTTCTGGGACTTTCAAGGTTAGATGATTAGAGTCTTAGAGTCTCTACCTTAGCCTTTGGGATGTTGGCTAGAGGTAGACAAAAGGAGAAAATCACCAACTAAGAAACCTGATCTACCCAGAGACCACTATACTATGAAGAAATCCATGTACAGAGAGGCTCCAGCTAGATTCATAAAGAGGCCCCAGGGAGACAGAGTGCGTGGCCTGTCCCAGATGTTTCAAAGACCCAGTTGAATGAGCAGACTGTTAGTGTGAAAACCATCTTGAGCATTTCTTCCCTAGAACATGTGAAGTTGAAAGGTCACAAAGAACCCAACTGTTATCTAGAATTGAGGCCCTATGCAAACATCCACAAAAAGGTAGTCCTGAACAAAAACTTGATGCCTTTGTTCAGAAGACATGCAGAAATTTGAGACACCCACGGAGAATTATCTCCCAACACTGGCACAGGTAGTTATGTGGTGATTGTTTCACACATGTAATTGAAAGGAGATTGTGAAAATGAATGTATATTTAATCATTAGATTTTGTTGGGCTGGAAGCCAACAGTTATTTACCCATAGTGTCAAATATAATTTCTTTATATGTGTGACTTCTGATAAATCATCTGAGTTTTTTCTACTATGTTTGCAAAGTGAGATTTATCATAGAAATTATTCTATTTTATTCCTAAATAATACACTGCGCTATTGAAATGCAAGAATAATGAAATTCAGAGAAAGTGCAGGGAATAATTATTTATTTAAAAAATTTGTTCATGGAATGAATACACACATGTCCTAGATTGCTGAAAAGTTAATTAAACCACCAGTTCAGACCAACATTCTTAGGAAAAAAACAGGAATCTGGCTATTAGCAAAAATCCTTTATCAGATGTCACGGTTGGATATTTCCTAATATTAATGGCATTCCATGTAGAAGAATAACATCAAATGAGGATGGGATAAGAAATATTTTATTTTATACAGTTGAATTAAGTTAGTGTTAAGCACAATGACTCAATTTTTTCATGTATACACATATGTAATAGAGAAGTGTTGAATACTTTTTGCTGTCTATACCATTGGAAACCAAGATACATGTTAATTTTTGGTTTTTGGTTAAGTGATTAGTTTATGAGTTGTGGTGCAGGCTAGAAAAACTTGTCGGGATCAGAGCGCAGGGATAGGCACTTGTGGAACGCCCTTAGTTGTGACTTCTAAAGCAGAGCGTTCCTTTTCAAAATACAAGTATTTGCATCTGAATACAACTCAAAACAGGAACTTACGTCCTGAAAAATGACGGCAAACAATATGCAGGTGAGGTTTTGTTCAGTGTGGATGAAAGCTCTGAAAATAGTTAACATTATCAACTCATGGACACTGATTAAGTCTTTTGAGAGTACTGTGTGAGGAAATGTTCAGTGACTGAAGTTTACTGGCTTTGAAGGGAAAAAATTCTCATGTAATTTCTGAGCTGAAATAGATTTAAAAAATCATGATGATATCTTTAACTGACATACTCAGTGGCTCTCAGTGATATAGTCAGAAGCATGAAGATTCTGAATTTACTTCCTCAGAGAACACTATTACAATTTGTGTTGGTAAAGATAGTGCTTAAGACTGCATTATAATCCATTTATACAGTCCACTGTTTTTTAAATTGTGTGTAATAAAGTTTCTGAATGATCAATGAGAATATTTGTGTTATTGGGATTTGACTCCTATCAATCATTTTCTTTGTTCTTCAGAAACTTTATTACACATATTTAAAAATCACATTTGAAATATATAATAGACCATGAAAAAAACCTTTCCAGGCCAATTTTTTCCTAATTTGTAATATTCTCATCAAATTAGCCTCTGTATGTTGCATAAATTTTCTTCAGTGAGAAATCATTACATTATATTCAGGCTTTAAAAAATTATAATGCCCATTACTGCAATGGAGCTACCAAATGTTTATTTTGAATCACTATGAATTAGGATTTTCTAGGGGAATGTAAAAAACATAATTCATCAGGAATGAACATCTACCTATGTTTATCTGCCAGTAAGCTGAATATAGGAATCATCATGAGTGAAGTTACACAATTTTATTCTGCTCATTTACGTGAGACCACTTTTGTAATTATCATTACTGGTGACTATTATTAATTTTCAATACATTTTATTTTTATTATTTATAAACTAGAGATTTTATGCTGTTAAATTTGTTGTCCTGTTGCCCATTAAATATTCAGTCAGAATGTGTAAATGTTCCATCAGGATGTGTAAATTTGAGAAACACTCTTCTGTAAGTCCCCTGATGACACTATCATGCTGACCTCTTCATCAGAATGCCTCTTATCTGAACATGGATGCTTTTTGGCAGATTCTGTTTAGCAACCATGTTTTACTTACACACCAGAAGTCCACTCAAATGTCCCTTCACCCTTCTGTTCTTGTAGGAGACCGTTCTGCATGGCATGGGCCCAGCTCCCACTTGGAGATGCACAGGACCCACGCCCATAGACAGGTTCTCCCGTGGGGAATCAGGCCTGCATTTGTACCTAAGCTGCTTTGAGTCTTGCTTTTGCTAAAACTCCCTCACCCTGAATTGGGACAGCAAGTGCTTATTGTAACTTCCTAAAAATCCATGCCAAAACTCCCCAGAATGGAGTGTAACTGGTTTGACCACTTTTCCCTTTTCTATTTGCAAATACCCTTCTTCTGTGATGTGATTAGTGGCATTGGCTCCTTTGTTTTCTGTAAAAGCTAACCCCCTAAAGTGAAACTGTGCATAGTAAATGAGGACCATCATGTAATGTGCAGAAAAAAAACGAATAAAGGCCTGTCATGGTGGAAGCCGGGGCTTTTGCTCCCCTTGAGAGAAAAGCCATGCTGTCCCTTTTCCTCCACCGGACTCAGTAGTCCATGGGAATGTCTTATTTCATCCATAATGATGTGGACACTGCAGGCTGGTGTCTGCATCATGTTCTTTCTTAACCTCATTTATCAAGAGTTATGTGACTGTGTAGAACATTAATTTGTATACAAATTTCAGATCTTTATGATCTGAGTATTTATTGAGGCAAATAAACTATGCACCAAGACTTTTTGTTTTCAGTAATTTTTGAACATAAGAGAGAGAGAACAGGCATGCTTGGAACTTATCAAAAAAGGGAGGAGGAGTATGTTACTCAGAGTTTGATCAGAGAAGCAGAACCCAGGTAAGATATAGAATAAGGGGTTTCTTATAGGGATTTGACCTTTATACAATCATGTTTCTGCTTCTGGGCCTTAACCTGAAGTCCATGGGGCAGGCCAAGAAAAGATAGGTATGAAGCAGTAGACAGATAAGACAAACTGGAGTGTATATGTGAACTAAAATCCATGTTGACCTCCCAATATCTCTAAGCCTCCAATTTTAGTTAGTGATGAGATACACTTGCAGGAAAATCTGGCATTTTTCATCATGTTGCTAAATAAACACTGGCCCAGGAATCAGAGAAGTGAAAGAAGATCTGACTGGAGCTGAAAGAGCTGGCAATCAGGTATCGCTTTCTGTTAGCCAGGTGGGCTGGGAGTCCAACACTATGGAAGTGAGCTTCAACATCACCTGACCCTTTATCAATGTTTAAAGAATAAAATAGACTCATGCTTTACTTCTTCCTTCCAGAACTTATGCAAAAATATCATGGGGCCAATCGTAGCTGAGAATATAGGAAGAAAGGAATTCCGGGAAGGATAGTTTCAACTTAGCTAGTTGGCACAGTGCAAAGCTACCACAAGGGAGAAACCACTGTGGATCAGGAGCTAGAGTGAATCTGAGGAGGGACATCATATCTAAGAACGTGCAATAGTACCCATTTTCATTATGAATGGTACTTAAGTACTGTGGGCAAAGGAATGGTAACTGTAAAGAAAAAGTCAGGTGGCAATTGAATCGTCATGGGCCTGACAGGCTCTTATTGGGATTTCACAAGATGTGTCCTTAAAATCAGAGCTCAGTAAATGTGATGGAACTGCACAGGGCAGGACAAATTCATGAACAGAGGAACCTCTAAAAATCAGTGGATATTGACTTTAGATAGAGACTATTTGTCTGAGAAATTAGAAGCATAGATTCAGGAGGCTTATCCTTTCTTTTCTAACCACTAGCCCTATGATCTTGGATTATAGAAGGAGACTAGTTTGCTAAGAAGCTGTTGTGGAATAAGTAAGTGCTCTGCACTTACTTATTATTTCCAACCATTGGACAAAGAGATGCTTTTCATGTCCTATCTATAATTTTAATAAGAAACAGCGGCAGGCTCTGTATTGAGGAAATACCTGTGGGACTATAGTAAATCATCAATTAAGAAAAATCAGTTAGGGAAACATTGTCAATTGCAGAGCCTTACATCCATGTCAGTACCTCATTTCCTGCTTGTACAATTCAAATGATGGTTATACTCAGGCTGCCTTAAGCCTACTTAATGGTATGACTCACAAAACCAACACAGAAGCTGTCCTTCATTTTGGTCCTTCATTTTAGGGACTAGTTCTGAAACTACAGGTAGGAGAGAGCAGATGGAGGGATATAATTTGGAGACTGAAGAGAGAGATGGCAGCTTTAGCAAAGATAGGAGGTAGAAAGTTTCAGTAGAGCGTATATACAGTTCTTAGCTATTGACATTGATTAAGTAAAAGGATCATATGCCTGAGTCTTTATAAGAATTGGAGGACACAAAAATGTTTCATACCCTAAAGGTGGACCATTATGTGACTATATGTTCCCTCTATTCCCACAATGGGTGCTGGATTTTATCAAATGCTTTATCTGCATTTATTGTTACGATCATGTGATTTTATCCTTCATTTTGTTTATGCAGTAAATCACATTTATTGATTTGCGAATGTTGTACCCATCTTGCGTTCCCAAAACAAATCCCACATGATCATGGCATATGATCTTCTTGATGCATTGCTGTATTTGGTTTGCTAACTTTTTTTTTTGTTGAGGATTTTAGCTTCAGTATTCATCAGGAAGATTGGCCTATAATTTTATTTTTGTATTGTCTTTATTTGGTTTTGGATTAAGATAATGCTGGTTTTGTAAAATGAGCTTGGAGTCTTCTCTCCTTTTGAATTAAAAAAATAGTTTGTGGAAAAGAGGTGTTAGTTCTTGAAATGTTTGGTAAAGTTCACATGTGAAGCCATCTAGTCCAGGACTTTTGTTTGTTGGGAGATTTTTTGATATCTGCTTCATTTTCACTGAATGTAATTTGTCTATTCACATATTTTGATTCTTCCCAATTTAGTTTTGATTCTATGTTTCTAGGTATTTATCCATTTTGTCCAGGTTTCCAATTTGTTGGCATATAGTTGTTCATAATATTTTCTTACAATCCTTTGAATTTCTTTGGTATAAGTTGTTAATTATCCCTTTTCATTTCTATTTTATTTATTTGGTTCTTTATTCTTTTTTCCTAGATGAATCTGGTTAAAGTTTTGTCAATGTTGTTTGTATTTTTAAAGAGCCAGCTCTTGGATTCATTCGCCTTTTTAATCTCTTTTTTAGAATTTATTTTATTTATTTAAGCTCTGATCTTTATTATTTCTTTCTTTGTACTCATGTTTGGCTTTGTTGTTCTCTTTCAAGTTCCTTTAAGTGTAAAGTTAGATTGTGTATATAAGCTTTTTCTTGTGTTTTGAGATAGGCCTGTAATATTATGAACTTCCCTCTTAGGATTGCATTACCTGTGTTCCAAAGGTTTTGGGCTGTTGTCTCATTTTCTTTTGTTTCAAAGTATCTTTTAATTTCTTCCTTGATCTCATGGTTGACCCACTTATTGTTTAATAACATGTTGTTTATCTTCCATGTGTTTGAGCATTTTCAGTCTTCTTCTTGTGATTGATTTCTAATTTCATAGCATTATGATCAGAGAAAATTCTCGATATGATTTCAATCTTCTTAAATTCATGGAGACATTTTTGTATCTTAACATGTGGTTTATTCTAGAAATTGTTCCATGAGCACTTGAAAAGAATGTATAACCTGCTGTTTCAGGGTGAAATGCTCTGTAGATATCAATTAAATATATTTGATCTAGTCTGCCAATTGAAGCTGCTGTCTTCTTTCTGATTTTCTGCCTGGAAGATCTATTCATTAAAGTCAATAGCATGTGAAAATCTCCTACTCTGACTGATTATCTGTCAGTCTCTCCCTTTACATTCATCAAGATTTGGTTTATACTGCCGGCCAAGATGGAGGCGTAGGTGGATATGCTGTGCCTCCTCGCACAACCAAAATTAAGGACAGCAAAGATTTAGAAACAAGAAAACATCCAGAACTGATAGAAAATTGAACTGTACCAAAGTCCAACAACCATTCATCCAAATCGGTAAGAGGGGTGGAGGTGCGGCAGGAAAAAGTGGACGTTGGCAGACCCAGGCATGCAAGCAGCAGCGGCTGGCAGATCCCAGGTGCACAGGTGACAGCTAGTGGACCCTGGGCACTGGGTTGCAACAGTGTAGACCCAGTGAGGCCGCACAAGGCAGATGGCTGACAGGGTTGTCCCACATTCGTGCACAGATAATCCAGGTGAAAGGGAAGTGGCGGAAGGGACTGGAACCTGAGAGAGAGTGGAGCAAGCACCATTGTTCCCTCTCTGACCCTGCCCCCACATACATCATGACAACCCAGCGACTGGGTTGCCCAGCCCTAGTGAACACCTAAGACTCCACCCCTCATATGTAACAGGCATGACCAGACCAAAAAAAAAAAAAAAACAAACCAACAAAAATGGCTCAAACAGGAGAACAAATCAAAGCCCCAGTGCCAATTCATCTAAGTGACCAAGAGTTAGTCAACCTATCAGATACACAGTTCAAAGCCCTGGTGATCAGGATGCTCACAGAATTGGTTGACTTTGCTCACAAAGTAGATGAACAAATGAAGGATACAATAGGTGAAATAAAGGAAAATGCACAGGGAACCAATAGAGATGGAAGGAAAACTGGGACTCAAATCAATGGAGTGGACCAGAAGGAAGAAAGAAACAACCAAACAGAAAAGAAGGAAGAAACAAGAATTCAAAAAAATGAGGAGAGGCTTAGGAACCTCCAGGACATCTTTAAACATCCCAATATTCAAATTATAGGGGTACCAGAAGGGGAAGAAGAACAGCAACAAGTGGAAAACTTATTTGAACAAATGATAAAGGAGAACTTCCCCAATCTGGCAAAGGAAGCAGACTACCAGGAAGTCCAGGAAGCTCAGAGAGTCCCAAAGAAGTTGGACCCAAGGAGGAACACACCAAGACACATCATCATTACATTAGCCAAGACTAAAATGAAGGAGAGGATTCTAGAAGCAGCAAGGGATAAGGGGACAGTCACCTACAAAGGAGTTCCCATCAGACTGTCAGCTGATTTCTCAAAAGAGACCTTACAGGCAAGAAGGGGCTGGAAAGAGGTATTCCAAGTCATGAAAGTCAAGGACCTACAACCAAGATTGCTCTATCCAGCAAAGCTTTCATTTAGAGTGGAATGGAAAATAAAGTGCTTCTCAGATAAGGTCAAGTTAAAGG
>PVKU01013504.1:0-28437 GCA_004027475.1 Anoura caudifer | reverse complement strand
CATGATTTCAAATAGTTCTTTCCAGTCCCTTCCTGCCTGCAAGGTCTCTTTTGAGAAATCAGCTGATAGTTTATGGGAACTCCTTTGTAGGTAACTCTCTCCTTTCCTCTTGCTGCTTTTAAGATTCTCTCTTTATCTTTAATCTTGGGTAACTTAATGATGATGTGCCTTGGTTTGTTCCTCTTTGGGTCCAACTTCCTTGGGACTCTCTGGCCTTCCTGGACTTCCTGGAAGTCTATTTCCTTCACCAGATTGGGGAAGTTTTCCTTCATTATTTGTTCAAATAAGTTTTCAATTTCTTGCTGTTGTTCTTCTCCTTCTGGCACCCCTATAATTAGGGTACTGAAACGTTTCAGGTTGTCCCAGAGATTCCTCTCTTCCTTTTTTTTGACTTCTTGTTTCTTCATTCTGTTCCAGGAGGATGTTTATTTCTTCCTTTTGTTCCAAATCCTTGATTTGAGTCCTGGTTTCCTTCACATCACTGTTGGTTCCCTGAATATTTCACTTTATTTCATTTTGGGCATCTTTCATTTGTTTTTTCATTTTTCAACCAAGCTCAATCAGTTCTGTGAGCATTTTGATTAACAGAGCTTTAAAATCTCCATCAGATAGGTTGGCAATCTCCTCATTGCTTAGCTCTCTGTGTGAGGTTTTGCCGTGTTCTTTCATTTGGGCCATATTTCTTTGTCTTGCCACACCTGTTATGTTGTAAGGTGCAGAGGCTTAGGTGAAAGGGGAAATTTTTAATTAAGTAGAATAACTTTGATCATCATAATTATAAAAAATGTTTTATTATGGACACTTTAAAACATACGCATGTCTATCTAATATAATGAACCCTTTGTATCTATCTACCAGCTTCAACAGATGTCCACATGTGGCCAATCTCCTATTATCTGTCTTCTCCCACCCCATTCCCACTGTCCTCCCAATCCCACCCAAAATTACTGAACAAGTTCAAGGCATTGAAGCAGGATAGTAAGAAACTAGAAAAATCCCTTGTCAAGTGGAATAGGGAAACTCAAACAGATAGCTGAACAAAATGGCCAAGAAATTTATAGCCAGATATAGAAGGTCATCTGCATAGAGATAACATCTAGGCTTCTATTATATTTCAGCTCCAGGCCCAGAAAAGCAGCAAAACCAAGTGGGCAGAGCCAGAATCAGCTGCAGTGACTAACAATCCCCTGCCCTGGCACTGACCAGTAGTGGAGACAACCCTCAAAGGGCACACCTGAAAAACTGATGAATATTCTGCTAAAACGCTCCCCAGAGACTTCTCCTAAGATTCCCACCTGCAAGAGAGAGATAAAAGCCTCAAGACAAAGAACCCAGCACCTCTCCTGCTGGGGAGCAGCCTGCAACATTCCCTTTTCCCTCTTCTTCCCTCTCTTCTTCCCCCACAGCTATACCTCTCCTAAACTCTAAGGGACCCCAAAACTTACAATCAGGGGAGCAATAGGCAGCTGCAGCTCATCCCAGGCCAATCCCCTGAGCCTGTCCCCAAATCCCCATCTTCTCTGACTTCCCAGTGAGCTAAGGCAGCCCAGCCTAGGCTCTCCTTTTGCTTCCTCTGTGCTAAGCCCTTCCTTGTCTCATTGTTCCCAGCTTTAATAAATATATCCTCATAGTTACCTGGACTCATGTTGCGAAATCCTTCCTACATGAAGTCAAGAATCCACAGACTATAGCTGGCAGGCCCCTGTCCAGTAACAGTGTCATAATCATATTGCTTCATCTATAAATAGTTCAGTAGTATCTCTAAGAGGTAAGGTTTATCTTCCTTTTTTAAAATGTATTCACAATGCCATCATCACATCTAGAAAATAGCAGTTAACTTGTTAATATTAAAAATATTTGGGCAGTGTTCAAATTTCCTTGATTAGCTCATGATTTTTTTTTATTCCTTGGCTTGCTCAAATGAGGATCCAAATAAGATCCACATTTTGCATTCAGTTGAAATGTCTCTTGTCTTTTAAAATTTTTTAAAATATGTTTATTTATTTTAGAGAGAGTAGAAGGGAGGGGGAGAGAGAGAGAGAGAGAGAGAATCCTCAGCTGGTTGCCTCACATACATGCCCTGACTGGGAATTGAACCCACAACTTTTTGGTGTATGCTCCAACCAACTGAGCCACATTGGCCCAGGCTCTTGTCTTTTTTAATCTATAGACCCCCTTGTCCTCTTCCTCCACCCTTGTTATTTATCTATTAAATAAGCTGGGCTATTTGCCTTGTGGGATTTTCAACATTGTTGATTTTACTGATTGCATCCTCATAGTATTGTTTAACATGTTCCTTTATTGCCTATAATTCCTATAAGCTGATAGTCATACCTGGAGGCCTGTCATCATTATTAGTAACATCAACTTCACTTCCAAGACCGACAATTTTCATGAATGGCATTTTGCCACAGTGAGTGAGGTGGGTCTCAAACTCTCCTGAGGCAACAAAAAAAGGGTAATTATTTTTCAGTAATGTCAAGTCTAGTCTCTGTTGACTTTACACATGCACATAAAACTGGTGAGAATCCATCATTAGGTCCATGGTAATTGTCAGCTAGAATGTGTTGGGCCTTCCCTCTGTGCATGAGAATGAGCATAGACAGGTGGAAAGAAGGGAACCTGGGAGTCAGACAGCCCTATATCTGAATTTTGACTTTGTCTTATATTAAGTACATGCCTTTCCTAGTTATTTAATATTTTTTGTCTCAGATTCTTTATATATGAGGATAATATTTGTCTCACCAAGCTGTGAGATGCACCTGTGATGTGGTATGTTTATCTATTTTCCAGCAGAAGTTAAAAATAAGAATTTGTGTCTAAAACTACAAATCTATAGGGTTTGTGTAGATCCAAATGCAAATATGGCATTTACCAACTTCATAAATAATAGAGAAAGAAGGTTTTTATGCATATCCTTAGGAAAAGACATGCAGAAAGGGAAGGGTTATAAGAACTGGAAATATTGCTCTCTTTCCTTCCTTCTTATAATCAGGAAATCCAGGAAATTCTTCCCAAAGAAAGCATGACCCATTTTAACCTAAAATTTTGCTATTCTCTAGACTATGCTAGCTTGAGAACACACTTCTTTTACCAAAAGATGAGTTCACAGTAAATGACTCAGAAACATATGGATGAAATTTCCCTTAAGCCACTCAGGGGATTAGAAATTAAGGAAAAGAGTGCTTGGCAAAATGCATTTGGGGTTTTGCCAAACCTAAACCAACTGAGAAATAGTTAAGACACAAGGCAGATCTTGAATGCTGCCAAGTTTACCCATCTTAGCAGGACAGGGATTTATAATTAGAGCTGCTCAGAAAAGCACTGCCTCATGGGTGGCAAAGGACAGAAAAGCCTTTGTCCTTAACATCTCAGTGGGGCTGTGCTTCCTCAGATGGACCCTTTGCAATGTACACACCCTCTTAATCATCAGGATCCGCAAAGTGACCTCCTGGTCACACGGTTCCACTTCCACACCAGCCCCTGACATCCTCTCCAGGCCTCTTTTGTTTCCAGGCCAGGCTGGGCTGTTTCTCACAGTGAATTCCTGGATGGGGGAGAACAAATCTTGACAGCTCTTCTTGAATTACAGTGAAGAGCAATTTCCTTCTCTGACACATTTTTGTTTGTTTGTTTCCTGTCTTTTTACCTTCATCATCTTTCCACATTTCTCTGCTTTCCACAGGTTTCTTCCTCTATAGGATGAAGAGATTGGATCAACTGTTTTTAAACTGTGCTGCCCAGAGCCCTTTAAAGGCCTGGCTGGGCCCAATGGAGAGAGTGAAAGGGGCTCTCTGCAGAAAGGGGTGGGGGTGGGCTCCAGCTTAACATTTCACATGAACCAAGGGGTCAAACAGTTTGAGAATCATAAGACTGGACAAAGTCTCATGTCTCTTCCGATGAGATAGTTTTGGTGTCGTATGTCACACTTCTCAGTCTCTACTCCCAGCACCAAATGTCGTTAAAGATGTGCACCAGCTTTTCTCTCCAGCACTCAACAGAGTGTGACTGTGTGCCAGGCCCTGTGCTAAGCACTGGGAATTTAGCAGTGAGCAAAACAAACCTGGTCCCTGCCCCCATGGACCTAACAGAGTAGTTGGGAGACTGGTGTTAAACAAACATATGAATATGCAACTCCAAATCAAGATATATGCTCCATGAAAAACAAAATCATGGTTGAAGTTTGAGCAGGCCTGGTGTTTGAGAGATCCTATAGAATGTTTCCCGTTCAAAGTCTCACCCCACTAGCCTGGATTGCCACTCTGTAGATTTGCTGATCACTGTTAAGCCATTGAAGCTTTCCATTAAAAATATACCTCTTCCACTTGACAGGGGAGAGTCAAGAAACACAGCGTGTACTGCAAAAAGCAAAGAGAACAGATTTGAGAAAATAGATGTGGGGCTTTAGGCAGGCAATGTTGGAAAGGTTTACTGCTCAGTGGTCCTGGAGGCATTTGAGAGGTTGGAAAGGTGGTGATGCAAAGTGCAAACAGAGGGCATGCCAATGACTACCTTCACTTATTTCAGAGTTATATCTAGAACTATGCTGAATTTCTTTCCCCATTTCTTGCTGAGTTTAATGTTATATACAGTGGTAATTTATTACTAAGTCTTAATGCTATTGTTATCTTTTAAAAGCAATTTAAAAAAATGTTATCGAAGATATCTGCATTGTTCCTACAGTATTTTAGTGGGCAATCCCCACCAGTTTTTGGCCTATGGTGTACCTGACCACTTATCTTGGCTGGGGTGAGGTGGGAACTAGGCAGAGGGAGACTGGTTCATTGGCTTAAAGAGTTAAGACTCCTGCGGGGCACTGGATGGCAACATTTCTCCAAATCTAAACTTAGCAAAAGCAAAGACCTGTTGGCAGAAGGTCAACTCTGCACAGCTGCCAACCCCAAACACATTCTATGAAACCTGAACTTATAGAGAAGTTTAAAACCAAAGCTAGTGGAAAGGAGATCCTCAATAGTTCATCTTTCAGTACCAATGGTCCACGGGAAGGGCTTAGTAGTGTTAACTATTACTACTCTATCACCATCGCCATCACTACCACCACTGTCACCACCATCACCACCACCATGATGATGATGACCACCACCACTGTCACCATCCCTAACACCACCACCACCATGATGATGACAACCACCACCATCACCATCCCACCATCCCTACCACCACTGTCACCACCACTGTCACCATCACTATGATGACAACAACCACCACCATCACAATGACAATGACGATCACCATTGTTATAGAACAAAAAAAAAGCATTCATTTGCCTGACACCACAAAAGTCAAGCTCATGAGGCAGATGCTGGTGAAAAAGGGAAGAGATTCTATTCAGCTGCTACACGATCATGAGAGAATCGGGGACTCCTGTCCCAAAGCTTTCCTCCTCAGCAAAACAATTGTAAAGGTCCAACTGTCCTCAGCAAGATGAAAACAAAAGCCAGTGTCCAGGGTTCCTGCTCCACTTTAAAGTGCAGTCCTTTGGAGCCTACAGGTGGCTGCTAAGTGGTCCAGGTAGCTTAGCTTGTTCCTGGCTGTTGTCCATTTCAGGCTCCCTCCTGGAGGCCATGTGTGGAACCAGGCACCTAGCTGTGGGCCAGGCAGCTGCTAGGCCTGCAAGCCTGCATGAATGCTTCAGCAAATGCATCACCTGGTTGGCAGTTGAGCAAGAGAGGTTTCCTCCTGGATGCTAAGGCCACGTGGCCCATGGAGAAAACAGACGAATACATCATGTGAAAGTGCAGGTCATGAACAAGCCAACCACAAGCTGAGGGTGTTTCTTTGTTTCCCTGGGACATATATTAGTTTTAGGGTGTGGGATGGACCAGGAGCTTTCTCACACTTCATGTGGATCCACCTCCCAACCAAACTCTTCTTTCCCCAGGCTAGACTGGCCTCTTGGCCCAGTACCTCTCCCTGCTACCATTTTGACTTTTATGGTGCACGTGCTTACCTTCCTGGGTGAAGAAGGTAACACACAAACTGGTTCTGGAAAGTGGGATGAGGGCTTTTCCTTCTATCCAATTATCTTGCTAGCCTTGCACACACTCAGTGTACGAACCTCTCATTTGCCACCATCTTGGCCAATGGGAGAGACTGTCCTGGCGCTCCATCAGCTCTGTGTCCCCCATGCCGTAGTCCTTACATGCAGTGAGTTTCCCACACTCAGGGCCAACTGACAGAGTGACTGAATCAAAGCTTTAAATGAAAGAACCCTAGAAACTGCACACAGCCTCTCACTCAGCACTAAGGGCAGCCTCAGTGGGAGCAGTGGGGCATCTGCAGCCAGGGGTAGGGTGTCTGGAATGTACTCAGTTCCCTGGGCAATGCAGCCTCACCCAGGGAGATCCAACCTGGCTCTGTACTTTGAAACTCAGTGTCCTCACTATGACCCTGAGTGGTTCATCAAGAGTCTCCAACCTCTAGGCTACAGACTGGTACCAGTTTGTGGCCTGTTAGGAATCAGGCCACACAGCAGGAGGTGACCTTGAATGTATTATGCTTGAATCATCCCCAGTCTATGGGAAAAATGTCTTCCACGAAACTGGTCACTGGTGCCGAAAAGGTTGGGGACTGCTGGTGCATGAAGGCATTCTTTACAGACTGCATGCCCTTAGTACTCAAACCTCTGCCTACCAGTAGCACTCTCACCACCACTCTACATAGTTACAGATATATATTTTTCTTTTCTTTTTTATTTGCAAATATATGCTACAACTAGATTAGCAAACTGCTACCTAGTATAGAAACTTAGGAGAATTGCTGTAAGAAAGAATGATTTGTATTTGATATTAATTTTTTGGTACCTAAGTCATTTTTTTATCTACTTAAGCAGTATTTGAAGACAGTGTCCTTCTGTGTGGACTGAAAATATCCTCTGGAGTTTTGTTTGCATTATCAATTTATTTAGCACACTCTTTCTGCTTGGCAGCCACCCCCACTCCCCAGGCCCTGTCCTTTTAATTAACAACCTGTCACTGTATTTCAGTGTTTCTGTTGAGGCACACCAACTGAGCCATAAAGAGTCAAAACATATCACTTCACATAAAAACAACATTTGCTAAACTTCTCATACAATTGGGCTGGTCAGATGAACTGCTTCTTGAGGACCAGAAATTGAACCTAGGTGAGCTTATGTGAAGGACTGGGCATCAAGGTGTGCAGAGGGTGAGAATGGCAAGGGGTGAAGGTAGCAAGGCAGAGTTACAGACCAAAAGCTGATAACTGGCCATTTATTTTACACCACTTCTTTTGTGCCTTAAAGCCCCAGTGCCTTATAGCTGACACCCGACAGATGTAAATTTTGCGTAGGTCCATTCATGTATTCAGTCAACACACAATGATGAACTTCTAACATATGCCCTGTATGGTTCCATGCTCTAGGAATATAGCAATTAGCAAGGCATCTGCCCTAATGATGCTTACATGCTGGCAGAGGAGAAGAACAAATAAATAAATTGTTAAATATAAGTCAGGTTTGGTAAGTGTCAATAAGAGGAATGAAGTATGATTTGAACATAATAGTAGATGGTGGCATATGTGTGCGAGAGTGTGTATGTGTGTTCCTGCTGGCTAATTCAGTCTGCTTCATCAAGGAAGGCTGCTCAGGAGGGACAACATATGAACAGTCAGACCTGAATGAAATGAGGAATGAGTCATGTGAGTGTCCCTGAGCTAAAATGAAACCACATATCACCATTATTATGAACTGACCTAAGTCAGTTTGGTCACGGTACATGCTATTTGGTTCTTGACAGTTGAGGATAGCTATCAAAAGGAAATTGAGGTAAATAAGGGCGAACTACTCCCCTACAACTCTTCTCCAAATTTGTAAAGAAAGCAAATCTCCTACCAAACTCAACAATTCATACAGAAACTTATTGTACTAAACAGTTTTTTTATTATCAGCTTCAGAATTATAGTATATACAAATTGGTAAACTCAGTGGAGACCTGGAACTCTGTCCTTTTAGGAGCTCTGAGTGAGAGGGCCACTTGAAGTGCAGGCAAAGTGTATCAAAGACATGGTTCTGTTGCACTGAAACTCAGCAACAGGAGAACAGAGCTCTTCCCAACCAGTACACAGACAGTGGACTGTTCCAGATCAAGCCTCAGCACCCATCCTTAAGGGTACACACTTGTGATGGTTAATTTTACGTTTCAGCTTGGCTGGGTTATGGTGTCCAGCTGCTTGGTCAAACACTAAGGTGTTACTGTTACTGTGAAAGCATTTTTAGATATGATTTACACTTAAATTAGTAAACTTTAGTAAAGCAAATAACTCTCCATAATGTGGGTGGGCCTCATCCAATCAGTTGAAGGCCTTAAGAGCAAAGACTAAGATATCTTAAAGAAGAAGGAATTCAGATTCCAGATTGCAACATAGAGATTCTTCCTGAGTTTCCAGCCTTTTGACTCATGAACTGACTCAAGAGTTGCAACAATAATCTTACTTGAATTACCAGAATGCCCTTCAGATTTTGGAGTTGCTACCCACCACAATTATGCAAGCCAATTCCTTAAAATCTCTCTCTCTCCCCCTCCCTTCCTCCCTTTCTCCCTCCCTCCCTTTCTCCCTCCTTCCCTATTGGTTCTATTTCTGTAGAGAACCCTGACTCATACAGCTTTTAGTACTGGGAAATAGAGTGCACCTGTATCAAATATCTAAAAACATGGAACTGTCTTTGGAATTGGGTAAGAATAGGGGCTGGACAAGTTTAAAGTACATGATAGAAAAAAACAGGATTGCCTTGAAGAGATTGTTGGCAGAAATATGAATGTTAAAGGAGATTCTGTCGAGAGCTCAGAAAGAAAAGAGCTGTGGAAAAAGTGCTCTATTGTCCTAGAGAATACATCTGTTAACATAAACAGAATGTTGCTAGAAATATGAGTGTTAATGGTACTTTGTGAGAGGTTTCAGATATTGAGACACAGACACAGTCAGGCATGGAGACCAGATGATGCAGAGAAACACAGGGAGAAGAGCCACCTACAAGCCAAGGGGAGAAGCTCAGGACAGATGCTTTCCTCACAGCCCTCAGAAGGAGCCAACTCTGCCAACATCTTGATTTTGGACTTCTAGCTTCCAGAACTGTGTAACAATACATATCTGCTGTTGAAGCCACCAAGTCTGTGCTGCTTTGTTCTGGCAGCCTGAGCACACTGAAACAGTATTGTAAGCCTCATAGTTTCTCACACCCTCTTTGCCACCAGTCAACTTCTCCAGGAACAGTTGCTGAGACAATATGTGGCATGCAAAATGTTTGTTAAGGATCAAACCCTGTAAAAGGAAAGGGAAGGAACCATCACCAGAAACAAATGCAAATGATAGGAAACCAGTTAGCATATATGACTTGCTAAATCTGCTTTTTTTTTAAAAAAAAAAAAGCTCAAAATAATTGAATATCAGGAGAAGTATAGATGATCTTTCAACTTCATTTATACCTATCACACTTGATTTCCCTTTCTGGTTTATAAAGTGTATGACATAATTAGGGAGTTATTTAGTTATAGATGGATGGAGCTTTATAATCTATACTCTGAAGAGAATTTTTAATGCTAATAACACAATATATTATAAATGTTAGTAAGATAATAATACTATTTGGTTAGAAGAATTTAAGTTCAACAAAATTTAAGGTAAATTTTTTTAAAAAGGAATGGAAAGGAGTCAGGATTGAGTGGAGGGAAAAGCTGAGTGATAATACACTTTCAAGGAGGCCTCAAGCAATACAGTGTTGAGCTCTGGACTGAATATTGCCCATCAGGTTTGTCTTGCATTGGGTCAAAATGACTGGGACTTTATCTCTGCCTGGCTCAGTCACTGGATAAAGGCTGCCCCAGAAAGGGTGGCCTCTGGCAAAGAGGCTCAGCAACTGAAGCCGACCCTGAAGAAATGGGTATTGGAGGTTTCTGCTGACTGCAGGTGGGCAGCAAACCCTTCATTGAAGGGAGAACCTATCTACACATCTCGTGTCTACCATGATGCTCATGGAACAGAGATTAGTACAGAGCTAAAATATTTCATCCAATCTGTGTATCTTGAGTACCTTTAACTTCATCAAGAGGAGTCTATTTCTAATATTCATCATACTTATTAACAATGAACTAAAATTAACAATTAAAATTCATTTCTGACATTCAGATGCTAATTTACAAAGCCTCAGGTATTCAGTGAGATATGAATCACAGAAGCTCTTGAGGTGGCTGCCTCTAGAGTGTGGATTTTTCTGATTACCTTGGAGGCGAATTTTCCATCAAAGGGCTGATGGCCCTTGGAGTAAAAGCTAAAGCCTAAACAAAAGAGCACATATATAATATGACTAACTGCTTACTGAAGTATTTTAAAGTAAGTCACAGATATCCCCACAACTTTCACTTAGATATGCTTGTCCTTGGGTCTTTGACACCTACTTTCTCATCTTGCCCAATCAAACAGTCTTAGGGATTATTTGGTTGCAAAGAACAGACTCTACTAGAATTAGTTGGAGTTTAATGGTGGCTACTGTCAGGATAAAAGGATTTGACAGGTAACTCCCCAGACACTGAAATTGGCAATGAAGCCTCTTTGGACCACTCACAATAGATCTGGGTTGTTGAAATCCTAGGTTTTCCCTGCTTCTCCTGGGCCTCTGGCTCTTCTTTTTCCTTTTCTCTGTGTGTCTGCTTTTGTCTCCTGCTTGTCTCTGCCTTTCTACTTACTCATCAGCACACTTCCAACTCTATATAACCACCATCATTTTACCATCTTCATGTCTCAGGTCAATGTGTTGAGAGAAAAAAAGGAAGAGAAAATATAACTGGCACAACTCTGCCTATGGCCTGGGGTCCCTTGAGTTAGTTTAGCATTGTTGTCCAGTCATCTGTGGCCAAGGGTATGGTACGAGCAGGGTAAATGAGGTTCCTCTTTCTAGGGTCATTGGAAGACAAATCTCCCAAGAAGAGAGTGAAAAAGGGGAGGTTCTGACCAGCATCTCTGGTCAGAACCTCAATGCTAATTACTGGTAGTATAGTATCTTGACAGAAAATCCTCTCACATGCAATTCCTGTATATTGTGTATGTGCACATGCACATGTACTCATGCACACACATACCATGTGTAGTGGATTAAGCCAATCCAAGAGTTACTGCCATGTATTTCAAATTATAATATTCAAACATACACATAATGTGTCTCCCTTGATTTGTTCCATAAAGAAGTATCTTGTTATCTTTCTCTGAAACCTCATCTGCTACAGATACCACCTTTGAGGGTGTAACCCAGGGAGATCTGAATTGACTCTTCCTCACTGATAGCTACTTCTACCAACTCTGGGTGCCATTCCCATGGGTAGAATGGCACAGTTTCTCTCTCACAGATTACACACTGTCAAAGGCTGGGAGTCAAGTAGCTCACAACCAAGACTATTCTAGAGTAGACTCTCCAAGAAAACTCTGTCCTCTGTCCCAGCTCTAACAACTAGACCTCAACATAAATTATCAACTGAGGGATTTGATTTATAAAAACAGAGCTGTTCATTAGCCTGGGTACATAGAAACCTCAGATTGTTCTCAGGGTTTTCTTTCATGCTTGTTGCATCATTTGGAATTGCCCAGGGACACTGGAGTGTCAACTAATCTTACCAGCTAAGCATTCTTAAGCAAGCATAGCAAATAAATGGAGGAGAACCCTGTGTACAGCTTCCTGGATCCACTCGCCTCTGTCTAGGGAGAGACAGGGCAGCCCCTGACCAGGCTCAACAGGCTCTCTCATTCCCCATGTCCTTCTCCCTGTGCCTCATATCCCTTTAACAGGTGCAGAGCTTTTTCCCTGGTCAGAGGAAATGCAGAAAAAGTGGAGACAGCTCAGGCAGAAACAGCCCTGACAAATTGGTTCCTTACCAGGCCCTCTTTGTTAAGGGTGAGAATAGGGGATACCTGAGTAAAAACCTATATTTATCTATTTCCCCTCCCCCATCAAGTTAATATGCCTAGAGACCTCCATAAATAATTGTATGTGTTTGTTAGAATATTCTCTCCTGAAAAGCCTCTTGCAGACTTGTCCAAATCTGAGGGCACTGAATAAAAACTTTCTTCTTTTCAATATTACCTCAACCTAGCTGTCCAGGCAAGTATTCTCAAGGCACCAAAGGGTCCAGACCTGTGTGGTTAGGCCAGTAGTACTGCCCCTTGCCATGTGGCCTAGGAGAACTTCATCAGTGATAGGGCAGGGTCACAGGGCTCTCAGCGACCAGGTGTCTTTCTAGGTCTGTGGGTGATTCCACATGCTCACTTTTCCATGGAGTCCCTCACTTGAAATGGAGTCCCATGGCTCTCACATCAGCCATTGTCCTTAGTTGTTGCCTTGCTGCCAAGGCCCTGGATTGGCTAGCTCAGACATCTGTCTTCACAGCTTCCCTTCCCAGCCTCCCTTCCCAGACTTTTGCCTACAGATCCACAGGGGTTGGGACTCTTCTTATCTCCCCCCAAAAGCCCACAAAACATTCATTCACCTGTCCCCTTTTCCCACAGTCAATCTGGATACCTGATTGGCAAGTGCTGATGGCCCATCAGGATGATTCCTGATTTTAAAACACCAAAGAGCCTCTCTGTGAGAGGCAGGAGCACCCAGACCCCAGAAGCTCCTTCCATTCCTTCTGAAGGAATAGCTCCTTGTCACCTGCCTGCTCAGTGATTGACAGTGGGTCTTGGTATAGCTGCAAACAACAAACTAAGGAAAAAACAAATCAAAACCAAACCAGGTTTAATTCTCAGTTCCGTAGGTTCTTTCCCTACAGCCTTCCTACATAAAAATACCTTTCCCAGTTACTTTTCTTTCCAAAGAATACAAGAGTAGGAATAAGGGAGAAGAGGTGATAGGAGAGGGGGCACATTTCTATTTAAAAGGACACTGTTCTGTACAGTCCAATGATCAGGGACAGAGGTACTACCACTGTAGCGATCTGGAACCCAGACTCTGGAGCCCAGTTGTCCAGGTTTGAATTCTGGCTCTATCACCTCCTAGACTTGTAACCTTGGGCTAGTTACTGAACTTTTCTATGCCTTAGTGCACTTAGAAAATTTCAGTAACTATTAATAACTGTCTCATAGTGTTGTTATGAGGTCTAAACAAGTTAACAAATATTCAGAATGTAGAAAAGTGTCTGGTCCATAGAAGGATTGGATAAAATACTTACTCTGTTATTATGGAGAGCTATAATACAGTATTTCTGTTTCTGTCACTATCAACTTGATCATCACAGCTTATAAATGGGGTGCAAGTCTAAATTATAGTTTATTTGTAATGAATACCTGGCTACTTCAAAAAAAAAAAAGGTTTAAATTGGCTGAACAATACAGTGACTGGACAATTCATCATTGAAGGTCTTGTTTGTAGTTCTTTTGTAAAGGATAATAATTTTTGACTAGAAGGAAAAACCGCCTTCCTTTTTGTTTGTTTATGGTGGTGGGGTAGTTGAAAGCCTCCTCCCCCTTAAAAGGGTAGACTTTGATAAAGTAATGGGAATGAGCACTGCTTAATAACTCTGGTGGAGTGCAAGGATACTGTTCTGAGTAGCTATGATGTGCCAGGACTAGACACTACACAGATGACCACTTTAATTCTGAAAATCATCTCTGTAATGGAGAAGACACTGTTATTCTGACAATACAGATGGGGAAGCAAAGTAAGAGGGTTTAAGTAACCTGCTCAGTTCACAAAACAGGTGAGTTCAAGGCAAAGTCCAAGACCAAAGACTTTCTGCTCTACCCATACTCACCTCCTGATTGGACAAGACACTTAGCTTTTCCAGATTCTACAGAGGAAAAATTAGAGGAACTGGTATTTTCTGGATCCTCATATCTGGATGAAGAAGGATAGGTCCCTTGTCTGGCTAACTGGCAATTTAAGCTTGTGAAGTAATAATTATAAGAGTACTCAACAGCATGAAAAATACATAAAAAAACATAATAAAGGACCAGTCAGAGATAAAGAATGCAATATCTGAAATAAATAATACACTGGAAGGAATAAACAGTAGGTTAGATAAAGCAGAGGATTGAATCAGTTATTGGAAGACAGGTAGAAAAAGCATGCAGGCAGAGCAGCAAAAAGAAAAAAGAATTTTATTTTAAAAAATGAGTAGAGCTTAAATAACATTTTAGATAACATGCAGCATAACAATATCCATATCATGTGAATACCAGAAGGAGAAGAGAGTGAGCAAGAGATTGAGAACCTACCTGAAGAAATAATGACTGAAAACTTCCCTAATCTGGTGCAGAAAAAAGATACACAAGTCCAGGAAGCTTAGAGAATCCCAAAAAAGTTGGACCCAAAAAGGCCTACACAGAGACACATTATAATTAAAGTGACAAGGCTTAAAGACAAGGAGAGAATCCTAAAAACTGTAAGAGAAAAGCAGATAGTTACATACAAAGGAGCACCAATTAGGCTGATATGTGACTTCTCAACAGAAAAATACCAGGCCAGAGAGAGTGACATGAAATATTCAAGGTGATGAAAAGCAAGAAACAACAACCAAGGCTACTTTACACAGTAAGGTTATCATTTAAAATTGAAGGAGAAATAAGGAACATCCCAGACAACAAAAAGTTAAAGGAGGTTGTTAACACCAAATCAGTACTGCAATAAATGTTAAATGGCTTGCTAGAAGAAGAGGAAGAAACAAATATAATAATGATTAATACTAATAATAATATAACAGAGGAAAATAGTCTAACAGTAAAATGACACTAATACATATCTATCAATAATCATCTTAAATATAAAGGATTAAATGCTCCAACCTGGAGACACAGGGTAACTGAATGATAAGAAAAGAAGACCCATATATATGTGTCTCCAAAAGACCCATCTCAGATTGAAAGATATACACAGGCTAAAAGTAAAGGGATGGAAAATATATTTTATGCAAATGAAAGGAAAAAAGCTGGAGTAGCAGTTCTTACGAGGTATATCCAACAAAATAGACTTTAAAACCAAAATACAGAAAGAGACAAAGAAAGATACTACATAATGATAAAGGGAACAATTCAACAAGAGGATACAACCCTAATAAACATTTATAGTCCCAACATAGGAGCACCTAACCATGTGAAGGAAATTTTGATGGAAACAAAGAGAGAGATTGAAAGAAATACAGTCATAGATTTTTAACACCCCATTGACTTCAATGGATAGATCTGGACGGAAAGTCAACAAGGAGACAGCAGCCTTAAATGACATGCTAGATCTAATGAACTTAATTGATATCTTTAGAGTATTTCATCCCAAAGCAGCAAAATATACATACTTTTCAAGTGCACATGGAACATTTTCTATAATAGACCACATGTTAGGACACAAAACAATTCTCAGTAAGTTTAAGAAGATTGAAATCACATCAAGCATCTTCTCTGACCACAGTGCTATGAAACTAGAAGTCAATCACAAGAAGAACACTGAAAAACATACAAAGACATGGAAGCTAAATAAAAAGTTTGTAAACAATGAATAGGTCAACAACAAGATCAAGGAAGAAATCAAAAGATATCTTGAAACAAATAAAAATGAGAACAGAATACAACAATCCAAAGTCTATGGGACACTGGAAAAGCAATCCTAAGAGGGCAATTCACAGCATTACAGCCCTATCTCAAAAAAAAAAAAAAAAAAAAAAAAAAAAAAAAAAAAAAAAAAAAAAAAAAAAAAAAAAAAAAAAAAAAAAAAAAAAAAAAAAAAAAAAAAAAAAAAAAAAAAAAAAAAAAAAAAAAAAAAAAAAAAAAAAAAAAAAAAAAAAAAAAAAAAAAAACAACCCCCAAAAAACAACCCACCAAAAAACAAACAAACAAACAAACAAAAAACAAAAACCAAGAAAAAGTTCAAATAAACAATCAAACTTCACCTTTAAAGGAATTTGAAGAACATCAAACAAAGCCCAAATGAGTAGAAGGAAGAAAAGAATAAAGATCAGAGCAGAAATAAACAAAATAAAGTCTAAAAAAACTCACGGAAAACATCAATGAATCCCAGAGCTTGTTCTTTGAAAAGATAAACAAGATTGACAAAACTTTAACCAGATTCATCAAGAAAAAGGAGAGCTCAAATAAATAAAATCAGAAATGAATGAAGAGAGACTTTGGCCAAGATGGAGGCATAGGTGGACACACTGTGCCTCCTTGCACAACCAAAATTAAGGACAACAAAGATTTAGAAACAAGAAAACAACCAGAACTGTACTGAAGTCCAACAACCATTCATCCAGACCAGTAAGAGGGGCAGAGTTGAGGCACGAAAAAGTGGAGGTTGGCAGACCCGGGCACTCAGGCAGCAGCGGCTGGCAGATCCCAGGTGTGCAGGCAGTAGCTAGCTGACTCTGGGCATGGGGTGAAGGCAGTGCAGACCCAGTGAGGCCGTGCAAGGCAGCAGGCTGACCAGGCAGTCCCACATTCGTGCACAGATAATCCAGGCGAAGGGGAAGTGGTGGAAGGGACTGGAATCAGAGAGAGAGCAGAGCAAGCACCATTGTTCCCTCTCAGACCCTGCCTCCACATACAGCATCACAACCCAGCAATGTGGATTGCCCTGCCCTGGTGAACACCTAAGGCTCCACTCCTCGCTACATAACAGCCATGACCAGACCAAAAAAAAAAAAAAGGCTCAAAAGGGAGAATAAATCAAAGCCCCAGAGCCAATTCATCTAAGCAACCAAGAGATAGCTAACCTATCATATGCACAGTTCAAAGCCCTGGTGATCAGGATGCTCACAGAATTGGTTGATTTTCCTCACAAATTAGATGAAAAAATGAAGGCTAAAATAAGTGAAATGAAGGGAAACACACAGGGAACCAACAGTGATGGGAGGAAAATTGGGACTCAAATCAATGGAGTGGACCAAAAGAAAGAAAGAAACAACCAAACAGAAAAGAAGGAAGAAACAAGATTTAAAAAATGAGGAGAGGCTTAGGAACCTCCAGGACATCTTTAAACATCCTAACATCTGAATTATAGGGGTAGCAGAAGGGGAAGAGGAAGAGCAACAAGTGGAAAACTTATTTGAACAAATAATAAAGGAGAACTTCCCCAATCTGGCAAAGGAAATAGTCTTTCAGGAAGTCCAGGAAGCTCAGAGAGTCCCAAAGAAGTTGGACCGGAGGAGGAACACACCAAGGCACATCATAATTCCATTAGCCAAGATTCAAATGAAGGAGAGAATTCTAGAAGCAACAAGGGATAAGGGCACAGTCACCTACAAAGGAGTTCCTATCAGACTGTCAGCTGATTTCTCAAAAGAGACCTTACAGGCAAGAAGGGGCTGGAAAGAAATATTCCAAGTCATGAAAGTCAAGGACCTACATCCAAGATTGCTCTATCCAGCAAAGTTTTCATTTAGAATAGAAGGGCAGATAAAGTGCTTCTCAGATAAGGTCTAGTTAAAGGAGTTCATCATCACCAAACCCTTATTATATGAAATGTTAAAGGGACTTATCTAAGAAAAAGAAGATAAAAAATACGAACAGTAAAAAGACAGCAAACTCACAGATATTAACAACCACACCTAAAATAAAAGCAAACTAAGCAAACGATAGAACAGGAACAGAAACACAGAAATAGAGATCACATGGAGGGTTAGCTACAGGGGAGTGGGTGGAGGATAGAGGGGGAAAAGGTACAGAGAATAAGTAGCATAGATGGTAGGTAGAAAATAGACAGGGGGAGGGCAAGAATAGTGTGAAAAATGTAGACGCTAAAGAACTTATGACACATGGACATGAACTAAAGTGGGGGAATGTGGGTGGGAGGGGTTGTGCAGGGTGGAGGGGAATGAAGGGGGAGAAATGGGACAATTGTAATAGCATAATCAATAAAATATATTTAAAAAATAAATGAATGAGGAGAAATAACAATGGACAGCAAAGAAATACAGAAGTTTGTAAAAAAATATTACAAACAGCACAGATATTAACAACCACACCTAAAACAAAAGTAAACTAAGCAAACAGCTAGAGCAGGAGCAGAAACACAGAAATGGAGATCACATGGAGGGTCAGCAACAGGGGAGTGGTAGGAGGAGAGGGGGGAAAGTTACAGGGAATAAGTAGCATAGACGGTGGGTAGAAAATAGATGGGGGAGGGCAAGAATAGTGTGGGAAAAGTAGAAGCTAAAGAACTTATGACACATGGACATGAACTAAAGGGTGGAATGTGGGTGGGAGGGGGTATGCAGGGTGGAGGGGAATAAAGAGGGGGGAATGGGACAACTGTAATAGCATAATCAATGAAATATATATTTTAAAAAAACCCAAAATATTATGAACAACTATATGGCAACAAATTGGACAACCTGGATCAAATGGATAAATTCCTAGAAACATAAAATCATCCAAAAATAAGTTAGGAATAATCAGATAGGCAGATTACACCTAGTAAAATTGAAGCAGTAACCAAAAACTCCCAACAAACAAAAGCCCTGGATCAGATGAATTCACAGGGGATTTTACCAAACATTCTGGAAAGAACTAACACATCTCTTTCTCAAACTATTTTATACAATTCTAGAGGCAGAAAAGCTCCCAAACTCATTTTATGAGGCCAGCATTCTCCTAATTCCTAAACCAAATAAAGATACTACAAAAAAAAAAAAGAAAAGAAAATTATAGACCAACATCCTGATGAACATAGACACCAAAATCCTTAACAAAATATTAGAAAACCAAATAAAGCAGTGCATCAAAAAGATCATACACCATGTTCAAGTGGGATTTATTCTGCGAATGTAAGTTTGGTACAACATTCATAAATCAATGACTATGATTCAATACATAAAAAATGAAGGATAAAAGCCACTTGGTCATATCAATAGATGCAAAAAAGCATTTGATAATATCCAGCACCTATTTATGATCAAAACTCTCAGCCAAGTGGGATTAGAGGGAACATACCAAAACACATAATAAAAGCCACATATGACAAACCACTGTCAGCATCATACTCAACAGGCAAAAACTACAAGCATTCCCCATTAAGATTAGGAACAAGACAGGGATATCCACTTTTACCTCTCTTATGCAACATAGTACTGGAAGATTTAGCTATAGCAATCAGACAAGAAGAAAAAATAAAAGGCAACCAAATCAGAAAAGAAAATGTAAAATTGTTATTATTTGCAGATGATATGATACTGTACATAGAGAACCCCAAAGATTCCACCAAGAAACTACTAGAACTGATAAATAAATTATGCAAAGTAGCAGAATACAAAATTAATATCCAGAAATCAGTTGCATTTTTATATGCCAGTAATGAACTTACTGAAAAGGCTATTAAGAAAACAATATTATTCACAATTGCTTCAAAATGAATAAAATACCTAGAAATAAACCTAACCAAGGATGTAACATACCTGTACTCAGAAAATGATAAGACTGAAAAAAGAAATAGAAGATACAAATAAGTGGAAGCACATACCTTGTTCATGGATAAAATGAATTAACATCATTAAAATGTCCATACTACCCAGAACAATCTATAGATTCAACATACAACTTCTATGAAGATTCCAATGAACTAGAATAAATATTTCAAAAATGTATATGGAACCACAAAGGCCCCGCATAGCAATGGCAATCCTGAGCAAGAAGAACGAAGTTGGAGGACTCATGCTAGCTAATATGAAACTATTCTACAAGGCCATAGTAATCAAAACAGCATGGTACTGCCATAAAAAACAACAGCATGTAAACCAATGGAAGAGTGTACAGAGCCCAGAAATAAACCCACACCTTTATAGTTAATTAATAATGGACAGAGGAAACAAGCACATACAATGGGTTAAAGATAGTCTATTCAATAAATGGTGCTGGGAAAATTGGACAGATATGTGCAGAAAAATAAAACTATACCACCTTCTTATACCACACTCAAGAATAAATTCAATGGATCATAGGCATAAATGTTAAACCTGAAACCATTAAAAATGATAGAAGAAAACTTAGGTAGCAAAATCTCACACATTGCTTGCAGCCATATTTTATCAGATATATCTCTCCAGACAAGGAGAGATAAGAGAAAATAAACAAATGGGACTACATCAAACTAAAAATTTTTGTGCAGCAAAAGAAATCATCAACAAAATAAAAAATGCAATCCTCAGAATGGGAGAACATATTTGCTGATACATATGTTAAGGGGTTAACATCCAAGACTTATAAAAACTCAATGCTAAACAAACAACCCAATTAAAAAATGGGCAAATGATCTGAATAGACATTTCTCCAACAAGGACATACAGATGGCCAATAGACATATGAAAAATGCTCAACATCACTAATCATCAATGCAAATTAAAACCACAATGAGATATCATTTCACACCTGTCAGAATGGCTATCATCAATAAATGAACAAAAACAAGTGCGGGCAAGGATGTGGAGAATAGGGAACCCTTTTGCACTGATGGTGGGAATGCAGAATGGTGTAGCCACTGTGAAAAACAGTATGGAGATACCTCAAAAAATTAAAAATGGATCTGCCTTTCGACCCAGCTATCCACCTTCTGGGAATATACCCAAAGGAACCCAAAGCACTAATTTGAAAGGACCCCTATGCTCATTACAGCATTATTTATAATCGCCAAGATATGGAAGCTGTCCAAGTGTCCATTAGTGGATGAGTGGATAAAACAACTATGGGACATTTATACTTTATGGAATACTACTCAGCCATAAAGAAGAAGAAAATTTTACCCTTTGTGACAATATGGATTGACCTGGAGAACATTATATTAAGTGAAATAATCCAGTCAGAGAAAGACAAATACTATATGATTTCACTCATATGTGGGATCTAATGAACAAACTGAACTAACATGGAAAATGGGGACAGGCTCATAGATATACAGCAAGAAGATAGCTATTCAGTGGAGAGGTTAGGGGTTGGAGGGATTAAGCAAAATAGAAAAAGGACTCGGACATGGACAACAATGTGGTGATTTCTAGGGGGGAGTCTTAGGGGACTAAATGATAGTGGAAAGATACAATAAAAATTAAATTAAAAAAGAAATGTAAACAAGGATTTAATTGATTCATGTGCTTACAAATGCTGGTTCATTTATTACTGTCTTTTCTGTAATAGCCTCTGCCTATGATCTAGGGACAGGGTTGCTACAAAGAACCTCCCTACTGGTTTGAGCTCAGGTCCAACATTTGTTCACTGACTCTTTCAACTGTTTAACAAGTTAATGGTTATGTGATCCACACTGGGCTGCAGTCATGAATACAGCAGACATGGCCCTGCTTCATGGTGCTCACAGTCTCATGGGCTATAAAATGACCCATGAGGAAATACACAGTGAAAACTGTGGTAAGAACCATGATGAAAGGAATGAAAGTGCCTGATGGAAGAGTGATCAGGAATGGGTGGTCAGGGAAGATCTCTTTGAAGAGGGACGTTTATCAGAGATGTGAGGGTTGAAAAGGAGCCAGTTAAGGAAAAGAGAAGAATGTTTTCTATAAAAGAACATACACATATTAGTCATTTGCTGTGCTGCTCCTACTGTTATTAATAACATTTTTTAGAGTAGGGGAAAGATAGCAGGGCTGAGAATCCTGAGGCCTCCACTAATTGGCTTTTTGAGCTAGCGCAAGTCATTTAAATTTTTTTCTTTTTTTCCTTTTTTTAAAAACAATTATTTTAATTGTTGTTCTTGTACAGTTTTCTGTCTTTTACTCCCATCCTAGCCCACTGCCCCTGTCCTCCCCACCCCCCTCCCATTTTCACCCCCCTAGTTTTTATCCATGTGTCCTTTATACTTGTTGCTCTTAACCCTTCCCCTTTTCCCTTGGAATTCCCTCTCCTCTCCCGTCTGGTGACTGTCAGTCTGTTCTCAATTTCAGTGTCTTTGGTTATATTTTGCTTGTTTGTGTGTTTTGTTGATTAGATTCCTGTTAAAGGTGAGATCATATGGTATTTGTGTTTCACTGCCTGCCTTATTTCACTTACCATAATGCTCTCCAGTTCCATCCATGCTGTTGTAAAGGGTAGGAGCTCCTTCTTTCTTTCTGCTGCATAGAATTCCATTGTGTAAATGTACCATAGTTTTTTGATCCATTCATTTACTGATGGGTACCTAGGTTGCTTCCAACACTTGGCTATTGTAAATTGTGCTGCTATGAACATAAGGGTCCATAGGTTCTTTTGGATTGGTGTTTCAGGGTTCTTAGGATATAATCCTAGCAGTGGAATTGCTGGGTCAAAAGGCAGATCCATTTTTAGTTTTCTTAGAAAATTCCATACTGCTTTCCATAGTGGTTGTACCAGTCTGCAATCCCACCAACAGTGCACTAGGGTCCCCTTTTCTCCACAACCTGTCCAACACTTGTTGTTTGTTGCTTTGTTTATGATGGCTATTCTGACTGGTGTGAAGTGGTATCTCATTGTGGTTTTAATTGGCATCTCTCTGATAGCTACCAATATTGAGCATCTTTTCATATGTCTCTGGATCCTCTGTATGTCCTCCTTGGAGAAGTGTCTGTTCACGTCCTTTGCCCATTTTTTAATTGGGTTGCTTGTCTTCTTAGAGTGGAGTCATGTAAGTTCTTTATATATTTTGGAGATTAAACCCTTGTCTGAGGTATCATTGGAAAATATGTTCTCCCATACAGTTGGTTCTCTTTTTATTTTAATACTATTTTCTTTAGCCATCCAGAAGCTTTTTATTTTGATGAGATCCCATTTGTTTATTCTTTCCTTTATGTCCATTGCTTTAGGGGACATATCAGTAAAAATGTTGCTGTGTGAAATATGTGAGGTTTTCCTGCCTGTGTTCTCCTCTAGGACTTTAATGGTGTCACGGCTTATATTTAAATCTTTTATCCACCTTGAATTTATTTTTGTGTATGGTGTAAGTTGGTGCTTGAGTTTCATTTTTTTTTCTTTTTTTTTGCATGTAGCTGTCCTGTTCTCCCAACACCACTTGTTGAAGAGGCTATTCTTACTCCATTTTATGTTGCTGTCCCCTTTGTCAAATATTAATTGATCGTAGAGACTTGGGTTTATTTCTGGGCTCTCTGTTCTGTTCCACTGGTCCATGTGTCTATTTTTGTGCCAGTACCAGGCTGTTTTGATTATAGTGACCTTGTAATACTGTTTGGTATCAGGTATTGTGATCCCTCCTACTCTGTTCTTCTTTCTCAAAATTGCTGCAGCTATCCGGAGTCATTTATTGTTCCATATAAATTTTTGAAGTGTTTGTTCTATGTCTGCAAAATATGCCATTGGAACTTTAATAGGTATTGCATTGAATATGTAGATTGCTTTGGGTAGTATGGGCATTTTGATGATGTTAATTCTTCTGATCCATGAACACAGTATATGTTTCCATTTCTTTGTGTTCTCCTTGATTTCTTTCTTCAGTGTGGTATAGCTTTTTGAATACATGTCTTTTACTTCTTTGGTTAGGTTTATTCGTAGGTATTTTATTTTTCTTTTTGCCATATCGAATGGGAATTTTTTTCTTGATTTCTGCTTCTGCTGTTTCATTTTTGGTATACAAAAATGCCTTTGATTTCTGGATATTGACTTTGTATCTGGCTGTTTGGCCAAATTCATTTATTAGGTTGAGCAGTTTTTTGGCTGAGTCTATAGGATTTTCTATGTACACTATCATGTCATCTGCAAACAATGACAGTTTTGTTTCCTCCTTTCCTATTTGGATGCCTTTTATTTCCTTTTCTTGTCTGATCACTATGGCTAGAATTGCCAATACTATATTGAATAGAAGTGGTGAAAGTGGAGATCCTTGTCTTGTTCCTGATCTTAGTGGAAAAGATTTTAGTTTTTGCCCATTGAGTATGATGTTGGCCGTAGGCCTCTCATATATTGCCTTGATTATGTTGAGGAATGCTCCCTCTATTCCCACTTTGCTGAGTGTTTTTATCAGTAATGGGTGTTGTACCTTATCAAATGCTTTTTCCAAATCTATTCATATGATTATGTGATCTTTGTCTTTGCTTTTGTTTATGTGATGTATTACGTTTACTGATTTGCGAATATTGAACCATCCTTGCATCCCAGGGATGAATCCCACTTGGTCATGGTGTATGATCTTTTTAATGTATTGTTGGATGTGGTTTGCCAATATTTTGTGGTGGATTTTAGCATCTATGTTCATCAGCGATATGGGCCTGAAGTTTTCTTTCTTTGTTGTGTTTTATCTGGTTTGGGTATTAGGATGATGCCGGCTTCATAAAAAGAGTTTGGGAGTCTTCCATCATTTTGCATTTTTTTGGAATAGTCTGAGAAGGATAGGGGTTAGCTCTTCCTTAAATGCTTTGTAAAATTCTGTGAAACCATCTGGTCCAGTGCTTTTGTATGTCAGGAGTTTTTTGATTACTACTTCAATTTCATCTGCTGTTATTGGTCTGTACAGGCTTTCTGCTTCTTCTTCATTGAGTTTTGGAAGATTATATTTTTCTAGAAACTTATCCATTTCACCTAGGTTTTCAAATTTCTTGGCATACAGTTCTTCATAGTAATTTCTTACAATCCTTTGTATTTCTGTGGTGTCAGTTGCAATCTCTCCTCTTTCATTTCTGATTGTGTTTATTTGGGTCCTCTCTCTTTTTTTCTTGGTGAGCCTGCTTAAAGTCTTGTTGATTTTGTTCTTGTTGATTTTGTTTATCTTTTCAAAGAACCAGCTCCTGGATTCATTGATCCTTAGAATTGTGCTGTTAGTTTCTATGTCATTTAATTCTGCTCTGATCCTGGTTATTTCCTTCCTTCTACTTGCTTTGGGCTGTCTTTGTTGTTGTTTCTCAAGTTCTTGTAAGGGTAGGGTTAGGTTGTTTGTTTGAAATGTTTCTATCTTTTTTAGGTAGGCCTGTGTCACTATGAACTTCCCTCTCAGGACTGTCTTTGCTGTGTCCCATAAGTTTTTAGTTGTTGTGAGTTCATTTTCATTTGTTTCCAGAAACTTTTTGATTTCTTCCCTAATTTCATTCTTGACCCATTCATTGTTTAATAGCATGCTATTCAATCTCCATGATTTTGAGGGTTTGGGGTTTTTCCCCTTGGGGTTGGTTTCTAGTTTCAGTCCCTTGTGGTTGGAGAAAATGCTTGGTATGATTTCAATTTTCTTGAATCTGTTGAGGCTTGTTTTGTGTCCTATCATGTGGTCTATCTTTGAAAATGTTCCATGTGCATTTGAAAAGAATGTGTATTTAATTTCTTTGGGATGAAGGGCTCTATATATATCAGTTAAGTCCATTTCATCTAAAGTGTTGTTCAATGGTACAATATCTTTGTTGATATTTTGTTTAGAAGATCTGTCCATTTTTGACAGTGGGGTGTTAAAATCCCCTACTATAATTGTGTTGCTGTCAATATCTTTCTTGAAGTCCTCAAAGATTTTCTTGATGTATTTAGGTGCTCCTATGTTGGGTGCATATATATTTACAATGTTTATGTCTTCTTGGTGGATTCTTCCCTTGAGTATTATGAAGTAACCTTCTGGGTCTCTCTTTATGGCCCTTCTTTTGAAGTCTATTTTGTCTGATATGAGTATTGCTACCCCAGCTTTTGTTTCCTGTCCATTTGCTTGGAAAATTTGTTTCCAGCCCTTCACTTTGAGTCTGTGTAGGTCTTTTGTCCTGAGGTGAGTCTCTTGTAGTCAGCATATGTGTGGATCATGCTTTCTTATCCATTCAGCTATTCTATGTCTTTTGATTGGAGCATTTAATCCATTTACATTTAAGGTCATTATTGAGAGGTACTGATTCATTGCCATTTTCATACCTATGTTTCTCTCTCTCTCTCTCTCTCTCTCTCTCTCTCTTCCTTTCTTTCCTTAAAGCAGTCCCTTTAGTATCTCTTGCAGAACTGGTTTGGTAGAGGTGTATTCTTTTAGACTTCTTTTGTCTGGGAAGCTCCTTATTTGGCCTTCTATCTTGATTGAAAGCCTTGCTGGGTAAAGTAGTCTTGGTTGCAGGCCTTTGGTTCTCATTACGTGGAATATTTCTTGCCATTCTCTTCTGGCCTGGAGCGTTTCCATTGAGAAGTCAGCTGCTAACCTTATAGGGGCTCCCTTGGATGTTACTTCCTTTTCTCCCTTGCTGCCTTTAAGATTGTCTTTTTGTCTTGGAAATTTGCCATTTTAATTATGATGTGTCTTGAAGTGGGTCTCTTTGGGTTTCTCTTAATTGGGACTCTTTGTGTTTCCTGCATTTGTGTGACTTTTTCTCTCATCAAATTAAGGAAGTTTTCCATGATTCCTTTTTCAAATAGGTTTTCTATCCCTTGCTCTTCTTCTCCTTCTGGAATCTCTATTATACAGATATTATTATGTTTCATATTGTCTCACATTTCTCTTAATCCCTCTTCATTCTTTCTGAGCCTCTTTTCCTGCTCTTTCTGGGTGTTTTTTTCTACTTTGTCCTCCACCTCGCTGATCTGATCTTCTGCTTCATCAATTCTGCTTTTCTTTCCTTCCACTGTGTTCTTCAGTTCAGAAATTGTGTTCTTCATTTCCTCTTGGCCCTTGTTGATAATTTCTATTTCCTTTTTCAGGTTGATATAGTTTGCAGTGAGTTCATTGTAGCTTCCCTGTAATTTCTGGTAGCTCATTGAGAGCTCTTGGAGCTTCCTGACAACCATTGCTTTGAACTCAAAATCTGATAGTTGAGTTGCCTCCACTTCATTTAGCATTCTCTCTGGGGCTTCCTCCTTTCCTTTCATTTGGGGATTGTTTCTTTGTCTTCCCATTGTTTATGAGACTCTTCTTGTCAGCCTCAGCTTCTTAAATTGATGTGTTCTGGCTCCCTGGGTTTATGGTGTGGACTTCTGTGGTAGAATACCTGTGAGATTCAGTGGTGCGGTCTCCTTTGGGTTTCCTGGTATTCACAGCTTCCACTGTTTCAGCTAGGATCATGGGTTTATGCTCTGGGTCTTTGCACAAAGCCTCCTCCTCTGGTCGCAGGGCTGCTGGTTGCAGAGCCACCTCCAGTCCCGGTCCCAGGGCTGCCTCCAGTCGCTGGGCCTCCTCCAGATACGGGGCCTCCTCCGGTAGCAGGGTTGCCCCTGGTCAGAGGGCCTCCTCCGGACCCAGGGCCTCCTCTGGTCGAGGGGTCTCCTCTGGTTGCAGGGCCACTTCTGATCTCCTGACAGCCTTGGTTGAGGGGCCTCCTCCTGTGGGGGGGGGGGGCGCTCCTCCAGTGTCTCAGCAGCTTCCAGTCACAAGGCTACCTCCGGTCTTGGGGCCTCCTTCAGTTGTGGGTCTGGGTAAATCCCCGTTGGACTCCCAAACAATTCAATCCTCCCTCTGTCCTGGTTGGGTTTTCTGTTTTTTTTTTTTTTTTTTTTTTTTTTTTTTAATATTTTTGTAGTCCCTAATCTTGGCTATGAGAGGAGGCACAGTGTGTCCAGCTATGCCTCCATCTTGGCTGGAAGTCCTAAATTTTTTTCTTATCTAGATAATGCAAACCTTGCTTAGTACCCAACTAGAACATCTCCATGGTCTGCACACCCTTGAGAATTCCATAGTTCTACAGTTTTTACATTTTCTAGTTGTTTGAGGGAACTCCATGAGTATAATCACCTAGATGTCCAGAAAACTTTTCATGAAGGGTAGATCTATTAGCTCAGAGGACAGAGTTTTCATGTTTTTAATATGGTAGAGGCTTTAAATACAGGTTAGGGTAGGTCCAGGAACACAGAGGCTATTTATGTCCCAACTGCTTGAATTGGAACTTATTTTTGAATGTGGGTTTTTCCACCATACAAACATGCAAAATGCATACACACACATAAATTAGTCTCATATTAAGAAGTAATGTTGAGAGAGATGGCGGCATGGTAAGAGGACACACATCTCTTTGCCTCCCACACATAGGTCTTAAACTGGGACATTTTTCAAAGCAGCACAGCAAACAGACACCAGAAACACAGCATATTTGAAAACAGATTATCGAAAATTGCAGTGGACGTTGAAAAACCGGATGGTAAGGAGAGTACTCCGGCGGTGCGGAGACCAGGGCGGGGGCTGAGAAACCGGGCCAGGGCTGGCCGTAAGTCTCAGGGGAGGGAGCCGGGACATCGCTCTCTGGTCAGCCAAGCAGGGAGCCGCCACGCCAGCATAAACCTGGTCGTTGGAAATTTCACAGACAGGAGTTAAGATCTTATAGCCCCTGGAGAATCGAACGCGGGAGCTGGAGCGCGCGCCTTTGTCTGCACCCAGAAGACATTGAAAAACCAGCCGCTCCCTGATCAGCCAAGCAGGGACCCGGCAGCTCCTTTGTCTGCTCCCTCGCAACATTGTAAACAGTGGCTAGGGGATCGGTGCATTAGCGCGCCCAGGGAGACCCGGCGCGACAGGGTGCGCAGTCGCTGGGCACCATAGGGGTTGAACCGTGTTCGTGGGACAGTTGGAACCTGTGCAAGGAAGACTCA